>CAAKHD010010952.1:83474-95489 GCA_901007705.1 Fistularia tabacaria | reverse complement strand
CAGAAAAAAAAAAGAAAAAAAAATTTGTCTGGTTGTTTTTTTTTGTTTGGGTGTGTGTGTGTGGGGGGGGGGGGGGGGGGGGGGGGGGGGGGGGGGGGGGGGGGGCTGCTCCAAATTATGTAGTAAAAGGAAGTGACATCACTCTGGCAGTATTTCAGCCACAGGCAGATGGGCAGAACATTGCGTGTGTGTGTGTGTGTGTGTGTTATCACCATGGCTGCAGCGCCTGTCCCAGCATGTCTTCTCCGCCCCTCATGCTCCTCAGAAAGAAGGGAGCCATCATCGTCCCCTCAAGGCCATGGCTGGCGGTGCAGCAAGAAACAGGGATCTTTCAAAATAAAAGCTTTTTTCTGGATTAAGGACACAAACAAAGTGAATAAAAATCTCCTGAAAGCAATGCATGAGGAAGGAAAAGCCCATGGATCTCCTGGAAGAAGCAGCTCCTGACCCCGAAGAGGTCATCAGAACATCTGGAGAACCTTCAGGGAGCCAAGCTGCTGTTAATGAATGATAGTGATGCTGAAGACTCTGAGGTCTCTATTTCCCAGACGACTTCCTGCCGCTGATGAAGGGTCCGCAGGGGCTGGTGGGCGAGGAGGCAGCAGCCGTCCCCTTGCAGCGAAGGCCGCTGTCCAACGTGTCCCTCAAACATCCCATCATTGAGATTCAGTGAGTCTCCACGGAACCACGGTCGGTCAGTATCAGAGAACCTCATTCCCACGAGCTGCATGTGTGTATGTGTCTGTATTTACAGGAACTCAGTCCACAATCTGAGGAAGAGGTCTTCTCAGGACTGGACTCCCAGCGTGTTTCATGTTGAAGCTCAAGATGCCAGCAGTGAGTGTTTTTATTCGGTGGCACTCGTTGGTCAGGACTTGTTGAAGACTTGTTGCTAAGGACTCGTTGCCCTTGATTCAGGACTGGTTGCTGATGGTCCGCTGTTCAGGACTTGTTGGTCAGGATTTGTTTATCAGGAATTGTTGGTCAGTAATTGTTGATCTTGACTCAGGACTCGGCACCAGGGACTTGACATGGATTCAGGGCTCTTATTTGTGAGTCTCGAGTCCTAGGACTTGTGGAGACCCAATCTGGTGGCCGTCCTGGGTGTTATGTCTCCATTTGTCCCGTCCCCTGCAGCCCACCAGACCTCACTTCCTGCTCCTCCTCCGCTCCCATTGGCTGATCCGGCAGGTCATGTTACCCCGAAGGAAGGCAGAGATTGTCAGGCGCATGTGGACGTCCAGTGGAAGAAGAAAACACGGCCGTCCTGCCAGCAACAGGAGCACCAGAGGCTAGTAGAGGAAGTCAGAGCTCAGAAGGTGATTGAAGGCCAAGCGTAGTTATTGATCCAGGAATCTCTTCTTTCTCACTATTGATTTTAGTCATCAGCAAATTCTAAGATCTAATTGACAATCAAGCAAAGTCGTTGATGGCATGTTCTGGAGGTAAACTTCCTTTCTCCGTCCTGCAGGAGTTGGTGTGGCTCCTCCACAAGACCCTGGAAGCAGCTCAGCTGGAGAAGCGGACGTGTGTTGAGTTTGTGGCGGCGAAGGACGAGCAGGAGCGTCTAGAGAAGCTGCGGCACTTCGAGCGGCTGGTGGCTGACCTGCGAACCCGGCTGGAGAAGACCAAGGTGGAAGCCACAGGGGCCATCAGCAGCCTTGCCAAGAAGGAGGCAGAGGTGGCTGAGCTGCAGGAAGTCATTAGGGTGCTCTCAGAGAAGAACAAGGTGGGGCAGGAGATGATATATGATGCCTTAGTCTTGCGGGGTGGGGTTGTGTGTTTGTGTTGTGGGGGGGGGCAACATCTCAACGTGGTCTTCTTTCTCTCTGACCAGGTCACAAAGTCCATGTCTGCTGTACAGCGACGCTTCTCCTCCCCCGCTGGCACTCTGGATATGTCCAGGCAGCTGCAGCAGCAGATCGAGAACCTGAAGGTGAGCAGACAGCTGCGAATCACCTCCAGGGACAAAAACCTGCAGAAGTCGGATGCTGAGCTCTAAGAAGTGCACTTCCAGAGTCCTTTCCAAAAGACGTAGACAAGCGGACTCCACAAGATCTTCAGAACGTGATCAGATAAAGTATCAGGAGCCATCTGGCTTAGAAGCTGACCTCTGACCTTTGACCTCTGCCCGGTGTTCCAGGATGACATCCAGGCGTACAAGACCCAGAACAAGTTCTTGAACTCTGAGATTTACCAGCTGACCAAACTGTGGAGGAGGAGCTCGGAGCAGGAGAAGAGTCTGATGGTGAAGGTGAGTCACGGTAGACCAGCTGCTCTCCTGAGAGACCACATGAATGATTCTCAGCACTGCGATTGGTTGCAGTGTGCCTACCTGGAGGCCCACAACTGCCGGGCAGAGAGCCGATACCTGGGCATCCTACAGAAGCTTCAAGAGAACAAATCCTTGGATCCAGTCCAGCAGAGGGTCGTGCAGGACATGATTGAGGACGCTCTGAAAGGAGAGCTGAAGGGGGCCATCAAGACCAACGCCATGAGGTACCCCAGACACATTCCTGATCTGATCCTGCTAAACCAGTCCTGATGATCTTACCCCGGTCCTGTCCTCAGGGATCACGACCAGTATGGCTTTAAAATCATTCCGGACTACGAGGTGGATGACATGAAGCTGCTGGCCAAAATCCAGGCTCTCGAGATCCGTTCACACAACCTGCTGAGCCAGGTGATCCGCAGACGCACCTGTGCACTCACCCGCGCAGACTTGTAGACCAGGGACCTCAACACTGGACCTGTAGACCATTGATTCATCTGTAGCTTCACCTCTTCAGTGGACCTGTAGACCTGTTGACTCACCAGTGGACCTCCAGACCTGTTGACCATAGACTTACCAGTGGACCTATAGACTCACCAGGGCACCTTTCTACCTGTAGACTCGCCTGTAGACACGCCTTTAGACCCGCGGTCGTGTTCACTCGCTTGTATACTGACCAAATCTCTGTGGCCCCCAGGAGTGTGACGAACCCTCGTCACGTCGCTGGGCGGAGTACCTGGCCGGCAGGTCAGACAGTGACCTTTGCCCGTCCGCTGACCTGAAGGGCCTCCTCCGAGGAGGCGTCCCCCCAGAGTACCGCCAGCGCGTGTGGCGGTGGCTGGTCCGAGCCAGAACCGCGTCCATCAGGGACCAGCACCCACAGCGCTATGCTCAGGTAGATGGCCGAGGCATCACGCCGCGACATCACGGGTCAACCGACCTCGCTAACCTGTTGCTGCATTGCAGCTGTGCGAACAGAGCCGGACGTCTCCGCATCCCGCCTTACGGCAGATCCAGCTGGACCTGCATCGGACCCTGACCTCCAACCAGACATTCTCCTCTCCATCAAGCCCGGCCCTTCAGCAGCTCCGACGGATTTTGTTGGCCTTTTCCTGGCACGATCCCGCCATCGGCTACTGCCAGGGTCTCAACAGGTACTCAGAAGGCTCGGCACACACAGGAAGTGACCTCGGTGTGTCCTGTGACCTCTGCGACCCTCTGACCCCAGGCTGGCGGCGCTGGGCTTGCTGGTCCTCCAGGACGAAGAAGAGGCTTTCTGGTGTCTGGTGGCAGTGGTGGACACCATCCTTCCCCAAGACTACTTCACCCAGAAGCTGGTGGCCTCTCAGGTCAGTCACATGCCCTGAGACAAGAAGTGTCTCAGATCCGGTCACACCAACTAACCCCCCCCCACACACACACACACACACCGAGCGAGAGGGGCAGTTCCAATCCCCCTGGTCACTCAGTTTCCCACGATGCATCTGGGGGAGAGGTGTCTGCTTGAGGGTCGGTCAGCAGGCAAAACCTCCCATCATGCATTTCACCAAAACAGGTCATGTCAGCGCTTGCTAATGAGGCATTTATGCGGTGTGGATGCATCAGGAGCTCCTGACTCGGTAATTTCACCCGAATGCCTCCTCGGTCAAAACGAGTCACGTGACCATGGAGTGACGATGTCACACCTGTCAGCGAACCCCTCCAGGGGAAGAATGGCTTCTCTACTTGGCAGAGCGGGCTCGGCATTCCAAGGAGCACTCGAAGGCAGCAGGGCGGGGCTCGGCGCGGAGTGGGCGAAGCCCGGGAGTCTTTCCTCGGCCAGGGCGGGGCGCCATGTTCGCTGTGCGGGCCTCGGGGACCTTCTGAGCCGGGAGCTGATTGGCTGCGTGGTTGCAGGCGGATCAGTGGGTGTTGAAGGACTTCCTGGCGGAGAAACTTCCCCGGCTGGCGGCGCATCTGGAGGTTCACGCCATCGACGTGTCCCTCATCACCTTCAACTGGTTCCTGGCCGTCTTTGTGGAGAGTCTGCCCAGTGACATCCTGCTGCCGCTGTGGGACGCCTTTCTGTACGAGGGCTCCAAGGTCAGACCCCCGGCTTCGCCCACCTGAGGCAGCACAGCACACACACCAGACACACACATACCATTTTCAAGCCTTTTTCAAAGTGTGTGTGTGTGTGTGTGTGTGTGTGTGTGTGTGTGTTGCAGGTCATTTTCAGATACGCTCTTGCGCTTTTCAAATATAAAGAAGAGGAGATCCTGAAGATCCAGGACAGTGTGGAGATCTACCAGTACCTCCGTCTCTTCACCAAAACCATCTGTGACAGCAGGTACGGAGCTGCGCTCACCCGGGCTCTGGAACACCTGCTCCAGCCCAGAGGGACATTCATTTGCACGGCTTCATGCACTCAGTCCTTCAGCATCTCCACCACTGAGACAGGCAGTCAGGGTCATGGGGGGCTTGGAGGACAGTTTCACCCTGGACCAATCATAGGGACACATATAAAGACATCCAACCATTCACCCTCTCACTCACATGTCTGGACCTCTGGACCTCACATGACTGGTTTCAATGTCATCGGTGGAAAATAGCCTTGTTTTAGGGCTGGTGAAGGACTGACGGCAGGACTGGAAGCAGCTCCTCAGCTCATCCCTCTGCCAGTCAACCTTCTCCACGGCTCCAGCACGGCAGTCAGATTCCAGAGAACCCGCTCAATATGCTGACATCTAGGTGTTCAAAATCATCAATTCCACATTTAGCTGCGCCGTGAAAACAGTCCGTCTCTGCTGCTTCATTATCCACAGTGCTTTTCTGCCTTGTTTACATTCTAGCAGTTCGATATTGACTAAAATCTCATCTTTGCCCGTCGAGGCTGCCGAGATCATCATTGCACTGCCTCCGTCACTTCTGTGCTCTTGGTCTCTCTAAAGCCCAGGCGAAGATCATGATGAGGACGGCAAAGAGGGATCTCTTTACCTTCTACAACGCTATGTGTGCAGGGGGAGTTGGTAGAGCGAGCGTCCCTCCAATCCATCAGTGGGGGGTTCGATTCCTGGCCCCCCCCCGCCTACACTTTCCCAAGGCGGCACACCGAGCACACAGTTGCTCCTGATGGTCTCGTGAACGTGACTCCGCACTGCGCTGACTCTCTGGTGAGGGTCGGCTTTATGACTCTGCAGAAACAACGTAAAACAAATAGCAGATAAACATCGATTACTGATCAGCTGCAGTTTGTTAAAAAAGTAAAAAGGGTAATGCTTTTCCCAGCCGGATGGCATTTTGCCGTAAGCACAGACGCGACAGGTGTTTGCATTTTCAGTTTATCAACATGATCCATTCAGTCATCCATTCATTGATTCATTCATTCACCCATTCATTAATTCAGTCATCCATTCATTCATCCATTTATCCATCCATTCATACATTCACCCATTCATTAATTCAGCCATCCATTCATTCATCCACCCATTCTTCCATTCATCCATTCCTTAATTCAGTCCTCCATTCATTAATTCAGTCATCCATCAATTCATCCATTTATCCATCCATTCATTCATCCACCCATTCATCCATTCATGAATTCAGTCCTCCATTCATTAATTCATCCATTCATCCATTCTTTTATCCATTAATTCATCCATTCATTAATTCAGTCATCCATCCATTCATCCATTCACTCATCCATCCAGTCATCCATCCATTCATCCATTCACCCATTCATTAATTCAGTCATCCATTCATTCATCCATCCATTCATTCATCCACATAGTCATCCATTCATTCATCCAACCCTTTCATCCATTCATCCATCCATCCATTCATTAATTCATTCATCCATTCATTAATTCAGTCCTCCATTCATTCATTAATTCATCCATCCATCCATCCATTAATTCATCCATTGTTTTATTCATTAATTCATCCATTCATTAATTCAGTCATCCATTCATCCATTCACTCATCCATCCATCCAGTCATCCATCCATTCATACATTCAGTCATCCATCCATTCATCAAGTCACCCATTCATTCATTCATCGATCCATTCAGTCATCCATTCATTCGGGCATCCATCAATTCATCCGTTCATTCATCCACCCATTCATTCATCCATCCATCCTTTCATCCATCCATTCATACATCCATTTATTCATTACTTCATTCAGTCATCCATTCATCAATTCATTTGGTCATTCATCCATTCAGTCCTTCATTCATCCATCCATCCATTCATTCACCCATTCATTCAGTCATTCATCTATCCACTATCCACTCATTTATGCATTCATCCATTCATCCATTAGTTATCGCCATCACTCATCCTGCATTCAGAGTCGGGGGCGGAGCCTATCCCAGCTGTGATTTGGTCAGAGGTGGGGTTCACCTGGACTGGACCAATCACAGGGCCTCAACCATTCGCCCTCTCAGTCACACCTCTGGACAATGTAGGGTCTCCAGTGAACCTGCATGTCATTCCGGAGGAGGAGCGTGGGAGGAACCTGGAGAACCCTGAGGAACCCCTCGCAGACACGGGGAGAGCATGGAGATCCACGCAGGAAGGAGCCCTGTGGGAATCCAAGCGGGAACCTCCTGCTGTGAGGCAGAGACCCGGCTTTTAATGTCAGAAATGAAAATTCACCCCTTAAACTGGGTGTTGGACTCCAAAGTCTGGGTGTTGAGAGGATGTCCAAGGCCACTTTGACACCACTTTGACGTTGGCATCTGGATGCTTTGAGCAAGTCAGATTTGGGTTAGTGGACAACTGAAAGGAAGCTAAAGCTGATGATCTGTCTTTTTCATCCAGTGGCTGCTCCTGATCTCCTGATCTCCTGAAGGCTGGCATCTCTGCCTCCATCTGACTTGCCATAAGAACGTGGAGACACGAAGGAGTTTAGCTTTTGCAGGAAAATGATCACCTGAAGTCTGGAGAATCTCCCGATCTCCTGAAAACAAGAAAACGCCGGGTTGCGGCTGTGTGTCTGATGACACCTTTCTCATCCCGCAGGAAGTTGATCGGCATCGCCTTCAGCGACATGAATCCGTTCCCCAGGCGGCTACTGAGGAGCCGCCAGGCGTCGCACCTGGAGCGGCTGCAGGCCGAGCTCCGGAAGCTGGAGGAGACGCAGAGGGTCTTTGTGACCGAGCACATGGAGAAGGAGCTGGACATCACGGCGAGCGACGACGACCTCTGACACACAAACATGGCCGCCCTCCTTGAGGCCCTGGCATAAAGGATCACCTGACCGCCGATGACTCCACGGGCTCTTTTCTCAGAACACTCCGGCGACTCTGACCGTTTCCTGTTTCCCACCATCGAACGCTGACTTCCTGTCTGTCGCCCCAGCAGACGTTTGCTTCGGCTAACAGCTTAGAAGAGCTTTGAGGGAAAAGTCTCTGTTGTTGTCAGGGAAGAGCCACTTCAATCTAGATGCTAAGTCTTGCCTGCTAACTCTGTATGGCTGACTCATGCCAGCTAGCTCAGGCCTGCTAACTCTGGTCTGCAAACTCGGGCCTGCTACCTCTGGCCGGCGTAATCTAGCCAACTTGCTCTTGCCTGCTAACTGTTGCCTGCGAACTGTGGCATTTCTTTGCTGACGAGAGTCTGCTTTTCTGTAGAAAGCCATTTGTAAATAATCCCCAAACCGTTTTTAGCAGAAGAAACGGCGTGGAATGTTTCTTGTGAAAATCTGCTGCTGGAGATCCAAGTCGCTCCGACTGGCCGTCCGCCGAGGGTCAGCTGACGGCAGCCATCTTTGATTTGAGTTCAAAAGCAGACGTAACAAACGGGGACGACGGTTTTCATTTTAATAGTTTTCTTAAAAAACAAAGATACATAAGAAATGATAAATATAAAAAGAATCAACCGAAGAAAAACTTCTTCAATGTTACAAACCAGTTTCTGACGGCTGAGAACTTGGCAAACAAAGGGTTAAAGTTAAACCGGGCCAGGGCGGCTCTGCGTCTCAGCCGGGGTCGTTGTTGACGTGACGGGACACGTGGACATGCAGCCGGTCCGGGACCAGACCCTGGGCGCCGCCGGCAGGAACACCGAGTCTCCAAGATGTTGCAGCGTGACAGCAGATGCTTCAGCCGGTCAGGCCACCTCGCCATCCCTCTCCTGGGTTCCTCATGGACATGCTGAGAACGTGTGACTCAAGACTTGAACAGCGGGAAGCCTCTGGTCAGAGACGAAGACTTTCCCTAACCCGAGGCTGGATCCGAAACACCTCTTCCGACAGGATCCCTCCTGCAGGGGGCGCTCTGGACCCCCGCACGCACAGGTTGACCTGAGAGTCTCAGCGATGTGGATGTACCCTCAGATGGCTGCGCTGTCTTCTGTGCTGTTTGCTCGTAGAAGTACTTTGGAGAACTCTGTGAGCCTCCACAGGATCCAGTCGATCCATTCCACGGACGAAGCTTCTCTTGGCCGATCTGCTTTTTCATTCGGATCGACCTGCCCACTCGTTTGGCTGGGCTACTTTTAACGAGCGTTGCCGGCAGATTGGCGTGTTAGCAGCTCAGCCCACGTGGCGCCGGCGGCAGAGGGAGGCTCCGCCCGCCCGACAAGACAGAGAGCGAGTCGCGCGTCAACAGAGGGCGTTTCTGGGTGGAGCTAAGCCCCGCCCCTTTCTGTTCTCTACAAACCTCCACGCGTCTGTTAGTTTGGGGAGAACTCTCCGCCGCCAACGACCAGAAGATCCAGGTTCTCGCAGGTTCTCCGCGCCTCGGCCACCAAACGCGCGTCCGTCGCTCGAGACTCGCCGCAGGACTCGCCACCTCCCACGTCCTGGATCCCCGGCGGGTCGTGTGACCAGTCTCTGGCCGCCGAGTGGAGATCAGCTGCTTTATTGATCACAAATGAATAACAACGTTATTGAGTATTATAGGATGTGACGCCTCTTTCTGATCGCTGGCGTCGATCGGTCGAGTAACAGTTCCAGCCTTTCAGCCGACAGGACGTCCGTGCGGCGTGCAAGCGGCCGGTCCGGTGATTATTGATTCCTGATCGATGATCTTGAAGTGTCCGTGATCCAGAGGTCAGAAGAGAAATGTCCTGCCTATCAAGCGTATTGATCGACCTGCCCGCAGCGCGTCCCTCGGACCTCGGAGGATGTGATGTGGCTCCGCCCCCCGGCGTGACGTTAGTCGTAGAAAGATATAAAGTGCTCGTTACGTGTTACAGTCTTTAGTAACTGATGGGACTGGAACACAGTAAACATGTTACACCTGGGAAAGACTCGCTGTGGCTCCGCCTCCTCACGCCGAGCCGGGCCCCGGAGCCTGAAACAGGAAACCGGCCACAGCGTTACTCAAGACGGTTCGCCGGCGCCCCCGGCGGGAACGGCGGGACGCAGCTCGTACTTACGGTCTGGGACAAAGACCCGCACCGTCCGAGTCGCATTGATCATCAATTATCAGCATTTTGAGAGGCGGTTCTGATCCGATGAAGAGGACCTACTTCTTCATCTCTCCCAGCCTCCTGGACGCCCTGAAAGTCCAGCCCTTCTGGTCATTTGCCCAGCAGAAGCAGCGGAAGTCACTTTCACAGGTTAACGGACGATTCCTGCTGCGCGACGGAGCTTGGCTCCCGTCGGAGGACGGCCGGACCCGTCCTCCGATTGGAACCGGACGTCCTACGGTGCGAGGGTTCTGACCGGTCCGGCCTGAAAAATCTTGGCCGCTGACGTCTACTCTGTCCCTGATTGGCCACTCTGTGCTCTGCATGCGCTCCGATTGGCTGCTGCGTGCGGCCACTCAGACGTTAGCTCGGAGCGGAGAACCCGGCCATCTCTGATCTAATAAACTCTATTTGAAGAGGCCCTGGAGGACCTCTGGAGGACCTCTGCAGGAGAACCTCCCATCAGCTGAAAGAAGGCTTTCGCTGCGACCGCGAGTTCATTGGAAACGGAGGAACAAGGCAGGAAATCGATTTATTTTATTTTATGGAAGCAGACCACGCCCCCCCCCCAACCCCATGCTGATGATCCATGATTCTGCTGGAACAGGAAGTGACCTCATGGTCACCAGATCATGCAGGTGTGATGAGACGGACTCAGCAGACAGACGTCCTCCTCTGTGACGGGCCGGATTGTGTTTTGGGCTTTGGAGCTCCAAAAGGTCAGATGACCGCGGAGGTTTCTGTCTGCTGAGCCGTTAAAGCACAACGGTGAGGACGAAGGACGAACACAGGAACGTGGAAGACACGTGACGGTGACGAGTCTGTTAGCATGTCTCTTGCAGGCGTCTGTTAGCATGTACCTGTTAGCATGCGTTTGTTAGCATGCCTCAGAGTTCATCCGGTCATGCCGATGTTAGGACGCGTCAGTCGGCAGGCGGGCTTGACGGCGAGTGTTTTGGCGTTGGCGGCGGAGGGGGCGGGGCTCTGCAGCAGGCTGACAAACAGGAAGAGGGTGGAGGTGGGCAGGTACACGCAGAGGAAGAGGACCACGTCTTCGCTGAGGCAGACCACGAGGCCGCCGCGCTCTGTTAGCGCCCAGTCCACCAGCACCCCGACCAGCAGGAAGTACACCTGGAACTCCTGGAGCTCCTCCCACTCCCCCCCGAAGGCTCCCCCGTCCTCCTCCTCCTCGTCCTCCGACCCACTCTTCCTCCCGGCCACGCCTCCTCCGTCGTGGCCGTCACTCACCATGGGCTTCATCTCGGCCCGCTCCGACGCCGCTTCCTTCACCCGGCTCCGCCCGCGCTCCGCCGCTCGCTCTAACCTCCGGCTGCTCTCGACGAACTCCTTGGGAGGCGGAGCAGAGGGCCGGGGTCACCGTGATGACATCGCAGAAAGACCGCGCGCCGCTCCACGGACGCCCATGGAGTCACGATGTGACGGGAAGCGGGCGGAGGCCTCACCATCAGGGCTTTGTCCATGAAGAACTCCCTCCCCGGCGTTCCGTCGTTGTACTTGGTGTCCACCGCGAAGCACAGGAACAGGACGTCCACCACGATCTCGAAGACCGACAGGAAGACGTGCGCCGCCAGGAAGGCGAACAGACACACGATCACCAGCGGCAGCAGCCACTCGGCGTAGTCCCGCTGGTAGTTCAGGAGCAGGACGCCGGCGAACGCCGTCGACGTGACGATTAGGATCTGACACACACACACACACACACACACACACACCGTCATGGGGTTGACCGGCTGCGGTGATCCCTCACGTGAAGATGCCACACGCGCCTCACCTTCCCCAGGAAGAGCACAAAGTCTCCGATGGCGTTGATGGTGGCCACGCGCAGCGCGTTCTCCACCAGGATGACGAAGGCGTCGCGAGCCGACGTGCAGAAGCTTGTGCTGTTGATGGCGGTGGCTGCGTAGGCATTCTGGGGAACAGCGGCAGAACGTCGGCAAAATCTCCACTGACGGGTCGACCCTTTGGCCCCGCCCACTTTGCCAGAGATGCCAGGTGGGGTCAGGCTGTGGGCCACGGGTCAAATGCTACAGGAAGAAGACGGGACTGCACCTGATTGAGATAGTTGAGGCACTTCTCCAAACACCAGAGACAGCAGATACAGGCCTTCAGCAGGCAGCGGGCGCACGCGTTTTCCTGCAACACACTGCCGTTAGCTAGCACGCTACAACAACAGGTGACAACACACACACACACACACACACACACACACCGCCGTTAGCTAGCACGCCACAACAACAGGTGACAACACACACACACCCGCACACACACACACACACCCACACCCACACACACACACCCACACACCCACCCACACACACCGACA
>CAAKHD010010952.1:67125-79516 GCA_901007705.1 Fistularia tabacaria | reverse complement strand
CGGGCCTCCGACCGTCGGCTCTGAGGTCCGAACCCGCGGCGGTAGAAGAGGCCGGGGGTCCTCTGGACGGCAGGAGGTCTCGACGGAGGTGCGAGGCCCTCAGGGGTCAGAGGTCACGATCGGACGACCGGACGACATCTGGGCTAGAACAGTCCCGATAGCCTCGGTCAACCCGCTCTACGGTTATCATGGGCGGGGTGACGTGTTCATTTGTTACCATGCCGACGCAGAAGACGGTGAAGAGGAGGAACCAGGGCAGGTCGGTGCAGCTCCGGTCCTCCAGCGGTCTCCACTCTCTCTTGGTCCTCTGGAAGACACAGTCACAGGCACAGGCTTACCTGCGGGTCCGCCTCCGCTCGGATCATCGGATTACCGGGCCCTACTGGGCTCTAATCCCGGCGCGGCCTCCCCGGGACCGGGCTCCCTCCCCGGGACGGACCGGGCCCCGGCGGCCGCTCTCTTACCTCCGCACTCCCGCAGCATCCCATGTCCGCCGGGGTGGACGAGCGTCCCGGAGCGTCGGCGCAGCGGCGGCAGGTCTGGAGCCCGGCGGGCGGGCGGGCGGCGGGTCTGGAGCCCGGCCGGCGGGCTGCGGGCTGCGGGCTGCGGGCTGCGGGCGGCGGCCGCTCAGCCCGGCATGCACTCGGTGCGCGGCGGCGAGATCCGGAGGCCGAGCCCAGAGGCGGACGCGGTGCGGGTGGGCCGAGGCGGTCGGTGTCCTCCGGTTAGCGCAGATTAGCGGCCGACGTTTCGTCCGCCACACTCCCCGGCGGGCCGTGAGGTGCAGCGGCCATTCATATCATTGCGCAGGCGCACTGGGTCTTCGCGCTGGAGCGGAGCCGAGAACAAAGCGGCGGGTGCAGTACCGGCGCCGGCCGCTGAGTGGAAGCGGACGGCGGCTGGCGCTGTTTCCGCGAATCAGCTGATCGTACCTCGTGACGAAACCCAGCCTTTTATTTTGTTTTCATCCGGATGCAAACTCTTCCTCTGCGCTCCTGGACCTTCTCCTCCTCACACTTCCAAAACTGGCTCCCGTTTCCATCGCTTGAGCTGTCAGTCTTCTTCTTCTCTTTCCTCTCTTTCTTCCTCTTCCCCTCCTCCTCCTCCTCTTCCTCCACCTCCTTCTCCTCCTTCTCCTCCTCCTCCTCCTCCTCCTCTTCCTTCTCCTCCTCCTCCTCCTCCTCCTCCTCTTCTTCCACCTCCTCCTCGTCCTCCTTCTTTTCCTCCTGCTCCTCCTGTTCCTGCTCTGAGTGTTCTTTATCCCCTTCATGAATAAATATCTGTTTACTCCATGAGGACCTCCTCGTGTTCCAGACTCGCCATGGAGACATGGTGACTGGTTGTCTCCAGGCTCTGGAGGAGGTCCAAGTTTGAAATGAGTAAAGAAGTGAATGCTCCTCGGAGTCAAACCGGACAGTCGCGGCTCCGTCATCCAGACCCAGACAGAAGCCGGTCTGCCGACCTTCGACCTCGGTGACAGTGGTCTTTGTGTCCATGGTGTCTCGGTGTGTGGTCATCAGCCCCACCAGTCGCCGCTGAGTCACCCGGCAGGCCGACCTCTGACCCCGAGAAGGCCGAGTGTGTGAACCTCCAACCCCGTCTTCCTGGAACTAAAATCCTCAGGTCTTTGAAAGTCTTCTCTCCATCAGATTGGGTTCAGACTCCTCCTTCTTCTGCCGGTCTGAACGAGTCCTGGGCGCTGGTTAAGTGGTCACGAACTCCCGGCGTTCGTAGAACATCTAAGCATCGTCGCGACCCTGGTCATCCTTGCACCCGGCAGGTCAAAGGTCAGGGATGCCAGGAGACCCTTCGGGGTTCCAACGGCTCCTGGTGACGACTGGCCTGGGGCTTCCACCAGATGTTTGAGCCTCCAGGTGACCGGAGAGGAGACGTCGCTCCCAGGTGGACAACACCTCCAACCCCGACCGTGGGTTTGAGTTCAGCCAATCGGAATTCGGCGTGAAAATCAAACTCACGGCGGGTTTCCCCCCGCGCCCCCGTCCTTCGACCCCTGACCTCACACACCCGACGACACTGACCTTCCTCCTGAAGTGGACCTGCTGCCGCCTGGAGTCCATGTTCCCTCTGGTCCCGCCGAGTCCCGGACCTTCCCGGACCGTCCTGGGATGTCCTGGGATGTCCTGGGATGTCCTGGGATGTCCTGGAGGTTCCCTCAAGTGCTGCCGGTTCTCAAGGATGGGTCCCGCAAAGACCTACCGGGTCCTGGATCGGCCCGCTGGTCCTGATCCGTCCTGGTCTCTGCCAGAGTGAAGCTGCACTGAATGTGAGCCGGAACAGAGACCTTTTGTCCTCCGGGTTCCCCATGTACCAGGCTGCCTGTGTGTGTGTGTGTGTGTGTGTGTGTGTGTGTGTGAGTGTGAGTGTGTGAGTGTGTGAGTGTGTGAGCGTGTGTATGTGATTGTGTATGTGTATGTATCTATGTGTGTGTGTGTGTGTGTGTGAGTATGGATGTGTATGTATGTATGTGTGTGTGTGTGTGTGAGTGTATGTATGTGTGTGTGTGTGAGTGTGTGTGTGTGTGTGTGTGTGTGTGTGTGTGTGTGTGTGTGTGTGTGTGTGTGTGTGTGTGTGTGTGTGTGTGTGTGTGTGTGTGTGTGTGTGACAGAGCCCTGTTCTTCAGACAGAGCCCTGTTTTTCCTGAAGGCCTGAAGAGGCTGGACGTCTCGACGTGTCATTTCTTCTCTTCGTGACTTTGTTTTTTCCCTCTTCTCCTCCAAACACCTGGAAATAGGCTCTCCAGATCTCCTGATTTGAAGCCTCACCCTCTAACGTTCCCCACACTGTGAGCCGCAGATGACTGTCTGCTTCATTAGACCTCAGAGGAGGGTGTAGTGTCACCTGACAACCTGAGCAGCTGCAGTCCTCTGACCTCAGAAAATACATCCAAAGAAACAAGTCTCTGACCCCCAGCTCCTGAAGAGCTTGGGGTTGGGGGCTTGGTGCCACCTGGTGGAGAAAGAAGGAGACACCAACTTCTTCTTGTCCTTTGGGCTTTTCCTTTCAGGTGTTTCCACAGCAACTCCACCTTCGCCGTTTAACCCTATTCTCTGGATCCTCCTCTCTCACACCAAATATCTTCATATCCTGTCTCACTAAATCCATGCATCTTCTCTCTGGTCTTCATCTAGACCTCCTGCCTGGCAGCTCCAACCCCAGCATCCTTCTACCAATTTCGTCCCTATCCCTCCGCTGTCCATGACTCGACCATCTCGGTCTGGCTTCTCTGACCTTCTCTCCAAAACATCTAACATGTGCTGTCCCTCATGTGGACTCATTCCTGATCCTATCCATCCTGGTCACTCCTAAAGAGAACGTCAACATCTTCATCTCTGCCTCCTGTCTTTTCTTCATTGTCACTCTCTCCAAACCATACAGCACTGTCTCCTCCACCTTTCGTTTCATTCTAGCTGATGTTCTTCTCTTTAATAGAACCACTGACACTTTTCTCTACCCATTCCAACCTCCTTGAACCTGTTTCTTCGCCTCTTTTCATCACTCTCCATTGCTTTGGACGTTGACCCTCAGTACCTAAAATCCTCCACCTTCTTGATCTCCACTCCCTGTAGCCTCACTGTACCACCCGGGTTCCTCTCATTCACGACTAACCTTCATTCATCTTCTTTCCATCCATATTCTCCACCTCTCGAGATGTTCCTCCACCTGTTCCCTGCTCTCACTACAGATCATAAAGTCATCTGCAAACATCGTGGTCCATGGAGATTCCTGACTAACCTCATCTGTCAGCCTGTCCATCACCACTGCAAACAGGAAGGGGCTCAGAGCTGCTCCCTGATGGAGTCCCACCTCCACCTTGAAGTTCTGTCTCACAGCCAGCATACATGTCTTGCACCAGTCTAACATACTTCTTTGCCACCCCAGACTTCCTCATACAAAACCAGAGTTCTTCTCTCGACACCCTGTCGTATGCTTTTTCTAGGTCTACAAAAGTGCAATGTAGCTCACTCTGACCTTCTCTATTACCATTCTCATAGCAAATACTGCATCTGTAGTACTCCTTCTAGGCATGAAACCATACTGCTGCTCACAAATACTGACTTCTGCTCTCAGTCTAGTTTCCACTACTCTTTCTCATAACTTCATTGTATGGCTCATCAACTTTATCTCTCTATAGTTACTGCAATTCTGCACATGCCCCTTATTCTTGAAAATGGGCACCATCACACTACTTCTCAATTCCTCACGCATCTCCTTACTCTCTAAGATCCTGTTGAATAATCTAGCCAGAAACTCTACCGCTCCTTCTCCTAGACACTTCCATACCTCCACAGGTAGATCTGGACCAACTGCCTTTCCATTCTTCTTCCTCATCAGTGCCTTCCTCACTTCACTTTTACTAATCTCTGCTACTTTGTGGTCTACCAAAGTCACCTCTTCTTCCCTTCCCTCTCTTTCATTTTCCTCATTCATCAGCTCTTCAAAGTACTCTTTCCATCTTTCCATCACTCTTCTAGCATCTGCCAATACATTTCCCTCTCTATCCTTAATTACCCGGACCTGCTGTCCATCCTTTCCGTCTCCATCGCTCTGTTTTGCCAACCTGTATCAATCATTCTCTCCCTCTTAACTGTCCAACCGAGCATACAAGTCATCGTACGCCCTTTGTTTTGACTTTGCTACCTCTACCTTTACCTTACGTTGCATCTCCTTGTACTCCTATCTGCTCTCTTCAGTCCCCTCAGTGTCCCACTTCTTCTTTGCTAACCGCTTCCTCTGTATACATTCCTGCACTACCTCATTCCACCATCAAGTCTCCTTATCTACTTTCCTTCCAGCCGACACACCACGTCTTCTCCTACCTGTCACCCTGATCCCATTAGCTGTGTATCTCCAGTCCACGAGACCACCCAGAGTCTTTCTCAACTCCTCCCTGAAAACCATACAACACTCCTCCCCTTTCAGCTTCCACCACTTTGTCCTCTGCTCTGCCTTTGTCCTCTTCCTTGTCACCAGAGTCATCCTACAAACCACCATCCTATGCTGTCTGGCTACACTCTCACCTCACTTTGGAGACACCGATCTCCTTCAGTTTACATTGTCGTTACAAGATGTCATCTACCTGTGTGCGCCTACCATCGCTCTGATAAGTTACCAGCCCAATTACCACTTGTACCCTGTAGGTTGTGGGCATCAATGGCGGCCGTTGTTAACCCGGGCCTCCGCCCATCCGGTATGAGATTCTTAGGTTTGACTCGCATGTTTGGTTTTGGCACAAGTTATACAGCAGATGTCCTTTGTGACACAACCCTCTGCATGTATTCGGGCTTGGACCGGCTCACAGAGGCACTGGCCCGGCCCCTGAGGCTGCATTAAAGGAGGAGACACCAACAACCACGGGGTTTCTGGAGCCATTTATTGTCAGTTTACGAGAACCTTCAGGACAACTTGAAGACACTGGTCGGAACAGGAAGCTGCAGCAACATTGGTCTCCCTTGAAGATGAGAACCTCCTTCATCAGTCCCCGTGAGGTTTAACACACAGTTGGATCAGATAACAGGAAGAAACAAAGGGAAGTTCATCCCAGAGAGACACGAGGGGTTCCATGTTCAGTGACTGATGGCTTCAGGTTCAAGGAAGATGATTTTCATTCCTGCTCGAGAAGCACCCACCCTGCTCCTGCTGGCTTACCTGGTCCCACGTCCAGAGCCAGCTGAGAAATGGACAGAGGAACCAGTGGAGGAACCAGCAGGGGAACCGGCAGAGGAACCAGCAGAGGAACCGACAGAGGAACCAATAGAGGAACCAGCAGAGGAACCAGCAGAGTTGCTTTCCTCTCTGAAATCAACATGAAGAGGAAGTTCACCACCCGACCTCCTGCAACCTGCTCTACTCTCTCCTCATTGGCTGACACGCGGAGCCTCCACCCACAGGCCCGTGGCATCCAACCAGGAAGACAGTCATCATGATGAGAAATACGGTGAAGAAGACAGAGTCAAAGTTGTAGAGGGATGTTTCCCTGAAGTTCTGAAGAAGCCGGGGGCTCCTAGGTCTCTTCGTCGTCACTGGGTGGTGTCCTCTCTTCGCTCATGCTGCTCTCATCGATGTTCTCCAGGGACTCGGCGCGTTGGAGGCTCAGCTCCAACAGGCTGACGCTCGGCAGGGAGCTCTGCTCCGGGAACGTCCATGGCTTCAGCCCCGGGACGTGTCTCCGTTTCCACTCCACATACTTCAGGGACGCCTTGTAGATCCTCCTCATGGCCTGAGGACAGACAGCAGGTCAGAGACAGATAGGAAGTCAAGAGGACGGGAAGGACAAAGACACAGGAAGTCAGATGAGATTCTTTACCTTTGGAGCAACAAACTGAGAGACTCTGTTGACCACCCACTTTGGTAACGAGCCTGTGGAGGAAGAGACACGAGCTTCACCTTGGCAACCAACTGCGTCTTAATCACTTCTTCTGCTTTGTTGGTTCTTCTCTGGGTTTCGCCCGTTCCTTCGGTTCCTATCGCTCCTTGAATGTGAACGTGGTTCTGCAGTAGCTCTGTAAGCTTCTGTAAGGTTCTAGAGGGAGATTTCAAGCGTCGCACTGTTCCTACATCATTGGACTTTGTTCCTCTGAGGTCCTAACCGGTTCCTTTCAAGTTCTTTGTCTAACGCTGGTTCCTCCCTGCTCTCTGTGCCATGGTAATCAGGAGGTCACAGGTTCTCACCTCGGGGGTCCACCTGGGTCAGGTAGTAGAGGGTGGAGCCGGCAGCCCCGTTGGACTGGATCAGGTATCCGGTCAGCAGGGATACTGCTCGGACGTAGTCCTTTTTGGGAGGGTGTTGCTGAGAAGGAAAGCAGAGGAGAAGGTTGGTCGTGGGCGCCGTGGCTCCTCCCGGAACCTTCCAGCAGACCCACGGATTACCGGGTGCTTGACAGAGCGATTGATAATCAGGAAGTCGTCGCCGAGCGGAAGCCAGGACCTCATTGTGACGAAGTCTCGGTTCTTCAAAGGACGCGGACACTTCCCTTCCAACACAAGTGAATGGTCAGAGACCTGAAGCCATCCGTCACCTGCATGTCTGAAGATGGACTCACAGGAGTAGTAGCCCACGTCAGCGTTGGCCGTCAGCCTGCCGATGTCGTAGGTGTCAATCATGTTGGTGTCCCACTTCCTGCGGTAGCTGGTGTCGTGGAGGACGTCGTACAGCGTCTCTGCCGCCACATCTCTGCAGAAGATCCGCATCTGAAAACAGGCCACATGAAAGCAGGACAACATGAACCTGAGGACCAACAAAGACCAAGGTGAGCATGAACCACTGAGGCCATGTGACTCAGAGGTCCTCCTTTCGAACAACGAGGGTTTTGGATTCTCCATATTCATCTGGGGGGGGCGTCAGACTTTCCATCACCGTCATCAGATCCTCCTGAAGCTCGTTGGAGTGAAAAGCCTCCATGAAACTTGACCTGCAGCCTGAATCATTCAGGAGGTCTCATGTGACAGCCGTGGCCTCTGACCTCCACCAGGCCCAGGAACACTCAGGGCTACTGCACGCTCATCCCAAGCGCTATGGTCTCAGTTGGATGACGGAGGAGGTCAGAGGTCACGACCCATCAGGAGCAACCATGGGCACCATCTCGTCGAGGACACGCTGTGTCACTGGAGGACGTCGACGTGTCACAAATCCGAGTCCCATGCAGAGGATGGACTTGCAGGCAGCCTCCACCCCCGAGGACCTTCAGACCCTGCCGACCACCATCTGGCAGTAGCTCCTTCGTCATTGGTTCGATGACCCAATGGGTTCCCGTGGACCTGAATGTGTTGCTTTAAAAACATCGACCAGTGCCGATGGAGACCTGACAGGCTGGAACTTCTCCTGGGTCTGAATTGTTTTCCCAGAGAAGACCTCCTGATGGATGGAGGACCCATGAGGTCATCAGGTGTTTAGAGGTCATTGCGACCCACATTCTGCCAGTCCAGACCTGCTGCTTTTTCACGAAGAGCTGAAGTCCTTCGCTGTTGGCGTCCATGGCGTCATCACGCAGCTTCCTGTCTGGAAGAACTCTGCTCTGATCCAATGTGGACCGGGCGCATCTTCTTCTCAGCACGGAACCTGTCACATGGCGTGTTCATCAACACGTCCGGGCCCAGAGACCAGGACCAGAACACCGACTAGAAGGTCCGACCCAACGGTTCCAACCGAGGTCATCATTGAAGCGCACTTATCGGCCTACACCGGACCGTCCCGGGTCAAGGTTTGCATTGAAAGCAATCTTGTCACCTTGATCTTCTGGACCGTCCTGCTCTCCTCCTGATGGACCCACACGGTCACCCCTCCCTTGCTGTAGCTGCTCTTCCAGCCGTCGCTGCTCAGACACTCATCTTTGAAGGACGAGAAGTCCGAGTCGTCCGGGATCTGGACTGCCATGGACCCCCAGGAAGCCCCGGAGCCTTGTCTGGAAGGTGACGGTGGGTCCGCTGGATGTCCAGAAAACGTCTGCTGGAGGACCACCGAAGGCTGACTAGACGTCATGTCCTGATGCAGAAGCTTATATCCTCTCCGGTGACGTTCCTGCTGCAGGTCGGAGCGATGTCCCACTCTGCCTCCAGTTCCACAAACCGAACATTAGGCCGGAGTCTGTCAGACGTGGACCAGCCTATGGAGGCATCTTCTCCGTTCTTATGTGAAGTTAGAATTACATTCAGACTTTCAGAAAATAGTGTTTTTCGAGTAATGTCTTCTGATGGGATTCCAGGGTGAAAATGGAAGAACTTTAACACCAGCAGCAGAGGAGACCTCAGGGTGGAGAGCAAAACACGTCCGGGAATACATTCATCTGATGCCATTGTTTTCAACAAGTTTGAGATGTACGGTTATTCCATGGTCTGAAAAGCACCGATCTTCAAAGAGGAGCTTCTGAAGGTCAGACACGGACGTCTTCTTCAGACTCAGGAGATTGGTTAAATGTTGACATCCTGAGAATCCTTTCAGAAGATGCTGCTTTACATCTGTCATCTGGAGTGGGTGATCTTGGCTCAATAGACAGTCTACACTTGGAGACAGACCTGGAGATGCTGCGTTCACGCACATAAGGTGATGCAAATTTTGGGTTACGAAAAAGTACTATTTTAAATTGTTTTTTGTTTTTCTAAAATGTGATGTCTTTAAAAAAATGTCATCCTGATGTTTGTGTACTTTTATCATAATGTGTCGTGCGCGTTGCTTGACTGTCCGAAGGTCCCTGAAGGCAACAGTAACAGGAGCCTGCCTGCTCAGGTGACGCTGAGGGCGGAGCCTCGGACACGCATCAGGTTAGCGGAAACCATGAAAGTTTTAGAGGGATGACAACAAGAAGACTCCTCCTCCCTTCTCTTCACCCGAGGAGCCACCAGACTACCTGACCTTCAGCAGAACCTCACGACGTCACCGGACCTCCTGCAGAAAAGTAAGTAAGGACTCGCAGGCTGAAGGCAATAATGAGCTTTAATGAGGCAGGAGGAGACACGTTGATGGAGCTCGACGTCATCTTCACCACCGCCACCGGGCCCGAGCTGCGGGTCGCCTTGTACAGAATAAGAATAGCGATCGGTCAGATATAGATTGGTTAATGCTGAGTAAATACTGATTGGTAAGAGTTTAAAGGAGCAGTCCGCCACGCCAGCCAGGGTGAAGGTCAGAGGTTAAGCGTTCCTGTTTGGGCCCAAAGGTGGTCGGTTTGAACTCCGTTTAACCGCCACTTTAAAGATGAACGTTGCTATGCTAAAATTTTCCATGTTTGCAGTGCTCATCCTAAGCAAAGCCAGCAGTACCCCTCTGTTCCTGTCGTGTTGTTAAGCTAAGCTAGCTGTCTCCCCTTGTGTCTTTGTGTTCCCTCCTTACCATGTGGGTAAAGTAGCGCTAGCATTTTCCTGTTTTCACAGAGTATGAAAAGCTGCTGTGCTCCCTGCTCATGTTGGACTGATAGCTTACCTTCTTTGCTGTTTACTGCTATGCTAACATTGTTCTCTGTCAAAGCCCAAAGTAGCAGTTTGCGCTAAAGTATATTGGGTTTAACTCCATTTGCTAAGTAAGCAGTTTGTCCATTTAGTGTTTGCTGAAAGCTAACACGTCTGCCTGGTTGTATATATGCTAAGCTAAGCTACCAGTTTCCATCTGTCTATTTATGTGTTAGCCTCAGTACAGAGAAGCCTGCTGTTCATGCTAAGATTGTCTAATTGTTTATTTCTGGTACGTTAACATGGCCTAACGAATACCTGCATGAGTGCTAACCCTGGCTAACTCTGTCCTGAAGCAGACATGAGTTTGGAAATGTTTAACAAAGTCCTCAATTGGCACTGGTCGCAGATTCATCAAGGTCCGTTTCACCAATGAAACTCCTTCATTGCGATGAAGTCACAGCTCTTGGTTGTGGCTCGCAGATTGTTAGCTTGCAGCCAAAACATCACTGGGTCTCATTAGTTGAAAAACAAATACAGCAAACAAAAGCCCACCTCTGATCACATGTGTGTTGTTATGACATGCTAATGCAGTTGTTAGCCAGTGATAGCGTTGTGTGTTAACATCTTCTTCCCGGTGCCATCGGAGTTGTCGAGTCAACGTCGGCAGATTTGTGGGGGCGAATGTTGGGAGGCCGCACTTTTTGGATTCTTCCATTTTCAGACGACTCTTACGTCTCGGAATTCTTTTGTGCTATGTGTTAGCGTGAGCGTGTTCCATATTTTCTGGATGAACCTAAAAAATGCTTTCGACCGTGACCTTTACGTTGCATTTTGTGGGCATACAGGTGCGGAGCCGAAGAGGAGGCGGAGTCAGACGGACCTGATGAACTGCTCCTTTAAATCCAACATCTAAACACGGAAATGCTTTTGGCTACTCAAAGAAATGCTGTCGCTCCTGGTCTCATCCAGGACCCATATTTACAATTGTCCAATCACAGCATCTGTGCAAACACCTTCAGGAACTCTGGTTCTGGTCCAGGTCAGGTCTTGGTCCAGGTCGGGGTTTGATTCGGGTTCAGGTTCTGTTCATGTCCAGGTACGGTTCTGGTTCTGGTCGGGTTCCGGTTCAGCTTTAGTCTTGAGTAAAAGTCTTTCCCGGCCGTCTTTCACAGGAATATTAAGTCGAGAGCGCAGCTCTGCGCTCTGGAAATCCAGGTCTGGAACAGGAGCCCGAAGCCCCCTGGGGTCCCTGAGGGCCCTCCAGCAGGTCCCCCTCAAGAGGACACGTTTGATCCCGACCTAAATGTTTCTGGACAACTTTGACCAACATTTGGATGAAACTGATCCTTATAGTTTTCTTGAATTGGAGACCTGCCGTCGTGTGACCACCTGCTTCTGGAAGCCAGACCAGGTCTGGAACCGGGCTCTGCTTGGGGGAAGACTGAGGCAGCCCTCAGAAGAAGGTTTCCACTGAAGCCTCCCAGGAGCAAATCTAGTTTATTTTCTTTTTTTCCAGGAACCCCAGACCCTTCCTGGCTTTTCCTGGATATACATGACTTTCCAAAGAACACATATATTTTCTTCAAGGTACTTTTACCGGCTTTTTCTGGCACCTTTTCCAAGAATCTCT
The DNA here is from genome assembly GCA_901007705.1 of Fistularia tabacaria. Taxonomy (NCBI): domain Eukaryota; kingdom Metazoa; phylum Chordata; class Actinopteri; order Syngnathiformes; family Fistulariidae; genus Fistularia; species Fistularia tabacaria. The sequence continues at coordinate 67,983 of CAAKHD010010952.1, read as the reverse complement.
CAGGTCCGGTCCAGGTCTGAGTCCAGTCCAGGTCTGGTCCACGTCCAGGTGTTCCTCCAGTTTTGCTTCTTCCGCAGAAATAAAACTTGAAAGTGATGGAATGAAGAAGTCGACGTGCGTCCTGCTCGTCCGGCAGCAGACGGGGTCGTCACCTTCATGCCGCGCTCAGGACTTATCGTCGTAGCGGTCCAGAGACGCCTGGATGTCCTGCAGCTCACCCTCGCAGACGCCGCTGCTGCGAGCGGATGTCGGGTTCCTGCTGAAGAAGTGACCGGCTGCCGGGGGAGGAAGAGGAAGAGGAAGAGGAAGAGGAGGTGAAAGGCGGAAGGAGGGAGGCAGGGCCTCGGTGACGGCCGACGGGCTTACTGGTCACGGCGATGCTGATGTCGGCGGGCGTCCGCGGCGTGACCTCGGGGTGGGCGGGGCTGAGCGGCTCCAGGCTAACGCTCAGTTGGCCGCTGTCGCTCAGGGGCGCCCTCTGGCTGCCGGAAGGCTGAGACACGCCCAGGCGCTCCACGTCCAGGACCACCGAGTCCACGCAGGGGAGGCTGCTCTGTTGTCATGGAAACAAGCCGTGACGGGTCCGGACAGGACCGGAAGAGGGCAGGTGCAGTCCGGGTGACTCACCATGATGCCCAGGGCCTTCAGGATGTTCAGCTTACACATGGGGCAGGTGCAGTGCTCGTTCAGCCAGGGATCCACACACACCTTGTGGAAGACATGTCTGACACACACACACACACACACACACACACACACACACACACACACACACACACACACACACACACACACACACACACACACACACACATCCACACACACTTATAAATATTTTGATATGATTACAAACTCTGT
>CAAKHD010010952.1:56087-66774 GCA_901007705.1 Fistularia tabacaria | reverse complement strand
CCCAGCCGCCGCCCGCACAGGCGCAGCGGCACCTCACACACACACACACACACACACACACACACACACACACACACACACACACACACACACACACCAGTGGCAGGTGTCATGTGACAGGAACCTGGTTAGCTTCCATCTTCTTCTAGCTTTATTGAAAACCACAGGCGAAGAAGATGTTACCTTGTCCCCTTTCTTCACCGTCCTGGTGGTCAACTTCCCCATTGCCTTCTTGGCGGCATCACCAAGGCGACGCTGACATCCCAGAATAAGAGGATGAATTAGCCAGCTAGCTGTGCATTAGCCTGCTGTGGCAGTGGAGGCCGAGTGGCCATATGTTGCCAGTCACCACTGTATTAGCCATATGCTTGACTGCTCGCAGTTAGATATGATGCTAACAGTGTGTTGCTAACATGTTAGCTTGTTAGCAGTATACTTGATCCTACCTGGCTGCGGTCACGTGCGCTGCTGTAGCGGATCTTCTGGATGAAGTAGACAATGAGCCAGGCAGAGGAGATGATCATGAGAACGATGAAGGAGATGGAGACAAAGACTAGCGAGCCACGGTTGATGTTCTTGGTGGGACCGCGCGGACCCACCGACACCGTGACCAGGACCGTCAGGTTCCGCTCCAGCTGGGCCAGGATCTCCTTCCCGTACAACTCAGTGATCATCACCGCCACCGTGTCTCCGGTTCCTGCGGGGAGCAGCAGAACCTGAGCACCAGGACTCGGACCAGGGCTGGGATCAGTGTGTGTGTGTGTGTGTGTGTGTCGATGGTCTAAATTTAGACAGGAAGTATCGATTGATAACCTCAAAGTGAGTACTTGTGTTACATGTGTTACTGGCGCACACACACACACACACACACACACACACACACGCGCACACACCTTCATGGCCCATCTTGACCGTCCTGTCCGTGGAATTGTTGTAGACGAGGACGGCTGTGGCGTTGAAGGCGGCGGCCTTCAGGATCTTCTCCCTGAAGGTGCAGTTTCCCCTCTGCAGCAGCGCCACCCAGGGGACGCCGCGGGGCGGAGCCAGGAAGCGGGTGTTGGGGTCGCAACCCTGCCGGTCCGCCACTGAGGAGATACGTGGTTACCATGGTTACTGAGCTCCTTATCCATTCCTATCAGCCTGGTTCCCACACATTAGAAAGGAAGAAGGAGTTCGGGAGACGTTAGTGAGCTGACCAGCTGACTCCAGGCAAAAAGATAAAACCCTCCAAACCACAGGAACCACAGAGTTACTTCTAAGGAGCTGGAAATTAGAAAAGTCAAGACAAAAACTCTGTGAAAAGAGTAGAGAACATCGGAACTTCCCCTACAAGCTCTTCCTGTCAGTTGCTGCTACAACGCTCGTCAGCTGATATCCCGCCCATTTTCATGACAACCCCCACGGTTGGCTTGACCTTCAGAAGGACCGCGGGTCCTTGAGGAGACCTCCCCGTTTGTGGCGGCATCAGTGTCAACGGCCTCTCCTCCGCACTCCCAAACCTCAAATCCTGCTCCACAGCCGGACAGACGTTTCTGGCCGCCGGCCGCCTGTGACGTCACGGCCGGCCTGTGACGTCACGGCCCGTGTGTTGCCATGGCGTCCGAGGCTGCAGCAGCTGCAGTGTCCTTGCAGCGTGTAATCTGACACGGGAGACATGGCGACCTTCAGCCTGAAAGCATCGTCCTGCTGCACCAGATCAGCTGATCTCCTGCAGCAGCTCTGTGACAGGAAGCGGCCGTTGGCCCCGTCCGTCACCCTCCTGCCTTCCTGCCCCGTCCAGGCTCCGACTCTTCGCCCACGTTACACCCATGTTTCAGCTCATTCGTTCTCAGGTGGTTTCTGCTGCTTCTCCAGAACTTTGCCTCTGACGGTGAGGTCCAACCAGCAGCAGCAGAAGGGATGCATGGATGGAGATATCTCCGGCGGTGGTGCGGAGGTGTTCGGTCGCTGAGGATCGGGAACAAACACTCGACCCAGAGCCCTCAGACACCGGCGGCGAGCAGCGTCGCTTTTCACGTTTAATTCATGAACGTTTCCCACCATTTTTAGCCCAAATGGGACTTTTGGAAAGCATCTTTATTTTCCGTGGCCATTTTGGAAGGTCAGAGCGGATAACGGCCGGCGGCCATGTTTACCTCCGTGATGAGGCGCCGGCGCCAGGACGACCCCCCGGGTGTCCACTTTTGGCGAGTCCTGTCCGTAGGTCCCGTCGTCGCTGCTCATCACGTGGACGGCGTGTCCTCGGCCGTCCAGCACCGTGGCGTTCACCGTGGCCCCGAAGTAGTCCTCCAGAACCATGTTCCTCTCTGAGCGGGCCGCAGAAACCCGGCAGGAATGGACCAGGACCAGGACCAGGACCGACACTGTGCTGACACAAGGCCACGTCAGGGAAGCCATGGTGTCCTTGTAGTTCTTCTTACATCCAAACTGTCAGGAGAGAAGACAAAACATCTCTGAGATGAAGGCGCTTCAGACATGTCTTGGTGTTCCTCCACACTTCAATCTAGTCCCTGACAGAAGGTCCGAGGCCCGGGCTTCACCGGCCCTCAGTCGTGCCTCTAGAGCCACTGAAGTCCCGTCTATCCTGTCTGTCATCTAAACTCTGGTCTCCTGGTCTCGGTACCTTCTCCTGGAGCTCCTGTCTCTTCAGACCTGAAACGTCGGGGTTGTTTTGTGTGCGAGCGGTGTCTGAGCGGTTCCCCTTTCATTTCTCCACCTGTCCCTCCATCTCGCCGTCATCGTCACTGACCTCTGACGGCTTCTGACGTCCCTCTCCGCCTCCCCCTGCGGTCTTCTCCGCGCGTCCCGGGCCTGCGGGGACAGGCGGTCAGCAGCAGGCCGACATCTGGACCGCGAGCTGCGTTCAGAACTCCGCTCGCAAAACGCCCGATTTAAGGCTCCGGCGAAGAGCTCGGCGTTCGGCGGCCGCTTCGGGAGACGAAGGCGGGGGCGGACCGATGGACGGACGGCCGCCGGACGGCCGGTGGGTCCGCGGGGTGCGGCCACCGCGTCCAGCCGCCGCTGCTTGTTTTCGTCCGGTCCTGGTTCCGCCGGTGGCAGGGCGGCGCGGAGGGTCGAGCGCCGTTTCTCGGAGTGGCAGTGCGCAGGCGCAGACAGGCGCGTGCGTGTGTGACCTGATCAGCGGGCTGAGATCTGCGGCAAGTGTCGCGAGATCTGGGTGACGTCATGGATCGCTTCGGGTCTGTCGATGACGGGCGTTGTGTGCGTGCGTGCGTGTGTGTGTCTGTTTGCATGTCTCACTGTCTTGTGTGTGTGTCTCACGGTCCGTGTGTGTGTTTCACTGTGTGTGTGTGTTTGTGTGAGAGTCCTCGTTCTCTCCTCAGTCCAGATCTGCTATCTAGCAAACAGGTTCAACAAATAAAACACAAAATCAATGGAGAGGGACGTCTACTCTATGAGGTTTGTGGTTGCCATGGAGACAAGGTCCAGGTCTAACTGGAGACAAACAGCAGATGTTTTTGTCTAAAAGGAGGGATTTATTTTCAGCTGAAAAGTTGTGTCGAAGGTGTAAACAAACGTCCACTTGATATCGGTTTGGTGCTCTTCTCCTCTGGGCTGCTGGCTAAGGGCCACGCCCACCCCCGACACACCACCTGGAGGGACACCACGAAGTAACTCCTTTTGCCCGACTGCCATTCCACTGCTTAACATCTGACAGGAGTCACAGCTCGTCACGTTCTATCCAGCACGACCAGTGCTGCCCTCAACCTTCATGTCACTTAGCTGTCCATCCAAAGTGTCTGCATGCAACCTGCACCTGAGCTCTGTGAATCTGCACATTCAGAGCTGTACTCACCTTTACCCGGCACATCTTGCTCAGACCGGCGTCATCTCTGACGCGGTTTACGTCTGGTTTCTTATCCATTTATTCATCACTGCCGACAGCAAAGCCAGACTTTCCCTGCACTGGGAAACATCTTTCCAGACTGGACTCCTGATACAAATCCCTGCAGGGGTCACCACAGCCAATCACCTGCTTCCATCTAACCCTCTCCTCTCCACCATCTACCTTCCTGTCCCCTTCCCCTCCATTCATGAACCTCCTCTCTGGGCTTCCTCCAGACCTCCAGCCTGGCAGCTCCATCCTCAGCATCATCTTCTACCCGGATCTTCTCCATCCCTCCTCTGTCCGTGTCCAAACCATCCCCATGTGACTTTATCTCCAGAACATCTGGCATGTGCTGTCCCTCTGATGAACTCCTTCCTGATTCTCTCCAAAGAGGAACCTCCACATCTCCAGCTCTTCCTCCTGTCTTCTCCTCAGTGTCTCCAAAGCAGACACCATGGCTGCTGTCGCCCCCCTGCTCCTGGGAGCTGAAGGACTAGAATAGAGCAGCTTTATTGTCAATGCAAAGTGCAAATACCGCGGAATGAAGATACGTCTCCGGTCTGTGTCTGGTCGTGCGTGCACGCACACACACGCACACACACACACACACACACACACACACACACACACACACACACACACACACACACACACACACACACAGAGTTAAAGGTCACAATAACAGTGAACAATTGAATATTCTGCGCGTCAGAGGAGATCTCCTTCATGAAGGCAGAGAACTTTCAGGTTCAGGTGAGTCTTCATGCGCTCATTTGGTTAGAAACGGAATGAGCCGTCATTTTTTCAAACTGCCCAGAGAAGCAGCTGAGATGGGCGAGTCCTGGAAGACGCCATGATCCGCGCCGACGAACCGGAAGGCGCAGGCGTGTGACGGGTGTTAACATCCTGTTATGGATGATGCATCTTCAGAAGTAAAACATCACCGAGGGTTCCTGCTCTGGCCTCGCAGCCTCCCTGTCCCACAGACGGGGCGTTCTGTGACGGCATGACGCAGCTTGCGTAGCGTCGTCACACCCGGAAGTGATGCATAGTCAGGAGACTCGGGCGACAACAACAACAGCAGTGCGGCTGTGACCGTGGGCTGCGGAAGGGACGCGTCCGGCGGGGAGTCATGTGGATCCAGCCGGAGGAGGTTCTGCTGGCCGGGGCGCTCTGGGTGTCGGAGCGGGCCAACCCCTTCTTCATCCTGCAGAGGAGGCGCGGGCACGGCCGCGGCGGGGGGCTGTCCGGTGAGTCCGCATCCGGGGCCGCTGCTGCACACTCCCGCCTCGCCTCTCCTCGGTTAGGCCTCCGGCTCTCTGCTTTTTACACCCGAACCGTCTCATTGGCGCGGGGCGGACAACACCCGCTCACAAGTGATCGATCGGTCGGACGCCTCCCGCTGCCCCCGGTCCAGGCCATTCGTTCTCCCTCAGAACCTACAACCCTCCCCGGGGGCCCCGGGTGTCTGCGCCCGCAGCTGGAGCCTGATGCCCCGTAGCCTCGGACCGACGGACCGGGGTTCCGGGACCGGAAGTCACAGGTCTCCCACTTAGCATGTTAGCATCCTTACCACTATCACCGCGCTAAGAACCGGGGCCCGTCAGGGCTTGGAAATGTGCCGCCTTGAGCCCCGCTGTCCAAAACGGACCATGATACTAAGAGGGGAAGAGCCGTCCATCCGATGGGGACAGCTGGACCTTCTCTACAAGGAGACGGGAGTGGGAGTGTCCGGTGCAGACCTGCCGGAGGTCACCGGTCCAGGTGGAAAGGGTCGGTGATGTTGACAAGTGGGTTGGTGGTAGAACCTCCGCCAGTCTTCCCCGGGTCTCCGCAGAGGGTTCTGTCCCCTGCAGGTGTTGGGAGTCCTCTCTAGTCTCTCTAGTCCATGTTCCACGGAGGGTTGACCTGGTGACCTGGAGAGGGTTTGGGGCCGGTGGGGTTTTGTGATTCAGCTCTGGAGAACCCGCTATTGGACAAAACTCCTTTTGACGGGGAGCTGTTGGAGATAAGCAGCACCTCCATCGGAGCGTCAAAGTGCCCCTGTGAGGTCACGGGTTTAGATCTCACAGAAGAACGTCGGAGTGGCCGGCGCTTTCAAATGCCTCTGATGATGTTTCAGTTCACGCGTGTCACCTGACCTGTTCACGCAGGACATCTGCGTTTCCGTTTTGTCATTCTCCCCGTTCTGACCCTGGTTTGTCTCTTCACCTTCTCCCTCGTGAACCCGTGCACCTGAGCAGGTCTCTTGGTCGGGACTCTGGATGTGGTTCTGGACTCCAGCGCCAGAGTGGCTCCTTACAGGATCCTGTTGCAGACCGCAGACTCCCAGATCTACTGGAACATTGCCTGTGGTGAGTCTGGACTCGACTCCGCTGAGGGAAACCCTCGTTGCGTTTGTTGTCCTCGTGTTGACCGGAGGTTTCACCGCCTCCCCGGACCATCGGACCCGACCGGACGGTCTGGACCGGTCCCATCCAGACTGGACCGTGTAGGACCGGTCCGGACCGAACTTTAGGGGCCGACCCAGACTGGACTGACCGGACTGTGGAAAAGGTCCAGAACGTCGTGGACTCGGTTGGACTCGTGTGACCCTCGGCTGTGCCTGGCAGGTGCGTCCAGGAAGGAGATCACGGAGCACTGGGACTGGCTGGAGTCCAACCTGCTGCAGACCGTCTCCATCTTCGACAGTGACGATGACGTGACCACCTTCGTCAGAGGGAAGATCTCGGTAAGCCGGGTCCTACTGTCTCCTCAGAGCCCCTGTACCTCCCTGTCACCCAGTTATGCCGCTCCCTGCAGGGAATCATCGCGGAGGAGAACCGCCTGAAGCCGGGGTCGGAAGAGGAGGAGGACTGCGGGAAGTTTCGCGAGGCGGAACTGAAGATGCGGAAGTTGTTTCGGATGCCGGAGGAGGAGAAGCTGGTGAATTATTATTCCTGCAGCTACTGGAAGGGCCGAGTGCCTCGGCAGGGATGGCTCTACCTGTCAGTCAACCATCTGGGCTTCTACTCTCTGCTGCTCGGAAAGGAAGGTATACCTCGTAACAGGCCATCTCCAACCAAACCATGTCGAATGAAACCGGGAGGCGCTGGAGACTGCGGACCCGGAGAGGGTGTCGGGAGACGGTTTCTCAGAATGTTCCGGTGTCTGTCACTGGGCTTCCAGGCAGTCAGAGTAGGGCAGTGCAGCGGTTGGTGCTGTGGTCTCACAGCAAGAAGGGTCCCGGTTCGATGCCCGCGGGCACCGTTCTGTGGAGTCTCCATGTTCTCCCTGTACGTGCCTGGGTTCTCTCTGGCTTCTCCTTCCACAGTCCAAAGACGGTCAATAAAGATAGATGTAAATGTAATGTAATGCATTGAAATGAAGACTGGGTCCGTTTCTTCCGGAAGCTTCTAGTGTACCTGTCAGGGGAAGGTCAGTGGGAAAAAAGACCATTTGGCCTCCTGTCACTACCGGAAGATCCTGCTGCGAGCACCGGGAGGTCGATCTTTTCTTCGACCACCCGGTACATTTTCTAGCAGCAGAAGTACTTCTAGAAGCAGCGGGAGGAATCTTCGGGCCGCGACCTCAGTCAGCTGGTTAACGGCCCTTCTGCCCGGCAGTGACCCTGGTGGTGCCATGGACCGAGGTCACCCAGCTGGAGAAGAATGCCAAACTGGTGTTCCCGGAGAGCGTCCGTGTCAGCACCCGCCACACAGAACATTACTTCTCCATGTTCTTGAACATCAATGACACCTTCAAACTGATGGAGCAGCTTGCCAACATCGCCATGCGCCAGCTGCTGGACAATGAGGCGTTTGCCGCCGACCGCTCGCTGCCCAAAGCCCCCAAGACCCTCAAGAACGTCTCTGCGCTCAAGAGGTCACACCGCCGTCATTGACCTCAAACGTCCGGCCGTCAGGCCATCCGGCGGCGACGGACGTCTCGAGGACACTCACCCTCTCCTCATTTTGGCCGCAGGGACCTGGACGCGCGGGCGAAGAACGAGCGCTACCGCACCACGTTCCGCCTGACTCAGGACGAACGTCTGGACGGACACACGGACTGCACGCTGTGGGCGCCCTTCGCAAAGATGCACGTGGTCGGACAGCTGTTCATCTCCAACAACTACATCTGCTTCAACAGCAGAGAAGAAGATGTGTGTCAACTCATCATCCCTCTTCGAGAGGTACGTGACAGGCCCCGTCGCCCGGCGTCTTACCGCCTACACGGCGACCGTGAGCGGGGAAGATAGTGAACGAACGCATTCTGATGAAAGCTCGTCGGCAGAGGATGCCCTATTCACCCAGACGTTTCTGCCGGAATGATGTTCTCCTCCTCAGGTGTCCATTGTGGAGAAGGCGGACAGCAGCAGTGTCCTTCCGTGTCCTGTCTCCATCAGCACCAAGAACAAGATGAACTTCTTGTTCGCCAACCTCAAAGATCGGGACTTTCTGGTTCAGCGGATTTCTGATTTCCTGCAAAGGACCCCTGACAGCTCGTGGGGCGACGGTAGCCCATCCTCTCTCACCGGACTCTCGGTGGGTATCAGCAACGTTCCGGCAAAGGGAAACAGGCTTCCAGCCCGCTCTCCTCCTTCTCATGGTGTCTGCGTCCTCAGGGGTCGGTGCCCTCGTCCTCGTCCGCAGACTCCGTTCACAAGGGGCATCATTACCACGCCGGTCTGCCCACAGCGCACCAGGGTCTACTGCAGCTCTACCAGCGTGACGCTCCAGAGGACCTGGGACCCAAAGCTGTGAGTTCAAGTCGGTCACAGACAGATCTTGGGACTCAACCTGTCGGGCCAAAATGGACGAGGCCCGAGGGCCGCCCGCCGCTGATTACAGCGTTGGCGTAGTGGTGGTCGGGTCCGCAAGGGGTCGGCGTGATCCAGGGTGGGGCCTTGACTCTGGCCGTGATGCTTCGTGGGTTGCAGATGAAGGAGAAGATGAAGGAGGAGGCATGGAACATCCACTTCTCCGAGTTTGGCCGCGGTGTCTGTATGTATCGGACCTCCAGGACGCGAGACCTGGTCCTCAACGGGATCCCGGAATGCCTGCGGGGGGAGCTGTGGCTGCTGTTCTCAGGTACCTTCTCAACCGTCTTTGCCTCATCCCTTCGCTCGCCTCCCGTGAACTCATGGGTTCCTTTGTTTCCCGTAGGAGCCCAGAATGAGATGGCGACCCACCCTGGCTATTACTCCGACTTGGTGGACCAGGCCATGGGTCTGTGCTCATTGGCCTCTGAGGAGATTGAACGTGACCTTCACCGCTCGATGCCTGAACACAGAGCCTTCCAGAACGAGACCGGCATCGCAGCCCTGCGCCGCGTCCTCACCGCCTACGCCCACCGCAACCCGGGCATCGGATACTGCCAGGTCACCTCGCAGCACGCTGACCCTAGGGGGTCTGAGGGCCCTCAAGAGATTTGAAATGAGTTGAAAGTAACATCGGTGGTCGTCTGGAGCTTTGGGCTTCCGCAGGCTCCGGGACCTCTGTAGCCTCATGGGGGTCTGGGGCCTTGTTGGCTTTGACCCTTTGGGACTGGTCAGCACCATGAGGTGACTGGACCCTTCGGGATCTCTAAGGGCCCGGAACCTCTTTGGGTCTCACGAAGCCTGGACCCTCGGGGGGCTCAATCTTCTTTGCCTGTTTGTGGTGCTGACCTCGAGTGGCCATTGTCTTTCAGATGTTGCATCGATGCTGATTCTGGTTGTGCTCCTCAGGCGATGAACATCGTGACGTCGGTCCTGCTTCTCTTCTGCACGGAGGAGGAGGCCTTCTGGCTGCTGGTGGCGCTGTGTGAGCGCATGCTGCCCGACTACTACAACACCAGAGTCGTAGGTCAGTGATGGGACCTGCGACCTCTCAGGAGCTTCTGTACCCTGGGGCCTCCAGGGGGCAGCACTCCTCTCCTGTGCTCACCTGCAAACGGGATGCCAGATGTAGATGTCAGTAAAAAGTCAGTGAGGATTCAGAGATTCTGAAGGTCTTCGTGCTCCCCTCAATGTCGAGCTCCGGTGTCAGTCTTCAGCCCGTGCTGGTGTAACGTCCTCCGCCTGATGGTTTTGGATAACCGAGGGTCCGACGATACGTCGTCTGACCTCAAGTCGGGATTTACGATGTCATCAACCGATGGATGATGGCTCGTTAGTTTGAAAAGCGTGGGCCCGCCGGCACACACACACCAACAACGGATCCGGTGTGAACCCTGACCCGGTGTGTGTCCGCAGGAGCTCTGGTGGACCAGGGGGTGTTTGAGGACCTGACCCAGGCCTTCCTGCCCCCCCTGCATGAACACATGCAGGAGCTGGGGGTCATTTCAACCATCAGCCTGTCCTGGTTCCTCACGCTCTTCCTGTCCGTGATGCCCTTTGACAGCGCGGTGCTGCTGGTCGACTGCTTCTTCTACGAGGGGGTGAAGGTCATCTTCCAGGTCGGCCAGCGTTTCGGTAACATCTCCAAACACCAGGGTTGACTCGAGGAGTCACAGTCTCTGAACACTGCAAGAATGCAACCTGAGGTGAGGGCCTCCTCTCCCCTGCAGGTGGCGCTGGCCGTCCTCCATGACAACATGGACGCCCTACTGGCCTGCAGTGATGAGGGAGAGGCCATGACCATCCTGGGCAGGTACTGGTGCCGTGACTCGTGCTCAGGTGTGAAGACACAGGCAGATGTTTAGCAGATGGTGACACAGTGGGTCACCTGGGTCAGACCGGCTCAGACTTCCCGCAGTGGGACGGGCTCTCCGTGTGACCATCTATATTTCGTGTGTGTGTGTGTGTGTGTGTGTGTGTGTGTGTGTGTGTGTGTGTGGGGGGGGGGGCCGGATAAAAGGGGGAGAGAGGGGGCGGTG
>CAAKHD010010952.1:26747-51877 GCA_901007705.1 Fistularia tabacaria | reverse complement strand
AGGATCCAGGGGAGCAGGACCTCTACCACTCCATCGCCACGGTGGCCAGCCTGCTGCTCAGGATCGGAGAGGTGGGCAAGAAGTTCAACAACCACGGCGGCCGGAAGCCGGGCCCGGCCCCGCCCCCCGAACCCCCCGCCGAGCCCCCGCCCACCGTGCTGGTCCGGCCTGCCGCCGAGGCGGCACAGGCGTCAGACTCACCGGCGGAGGCCCAGGTGTTGAGGGCGCTGGCCGACGCCCAGCTGGAGGCGCCGTCGGACGAGGAGACCAGAGACGACACGTCGCCGTCCTCCTTCTCGCTGGGGAGCTCCGGCTCGCTGCGGTGCGAGGACGTCAACGACGACGTCGTTCTGATCGGCCGAGGCGACCGGAGGCGGGGCAGCGCCCTCGACACCGATTGGTCCATCAGCTTTGAGCAGGTTCTGGCCTCGTTGCTGACCGAGCCACCGCTGGTCGATTACTTTGAAAGCAAGAGAGACATCGGCTCCAAGATGGCCTCCTGCAAGGCGCAGCGAGCCATGGAGCGCCAGACCAGTTCAGTCTCCGACCACGATGCCCCCCAGCCCGCAGTCTGATGTGCGGCCTCGCCTTGCGCCGCCCCTTCTTTACTTTGCTTTTTTAACCGAGGAGCCCGGGAGCATCCCGGTGGACTCTGAAGGACTGCGAGGGCCCCTCGCGTCAAGACTTCCTTTCAAACTTTGTTCGAGGAAACTACCTTTCCCCTCAGTCTCTTTGAAGAAACCGAGTTTGATTATTAACCGTACTAATGTTGACCGTTGAGGTCACACGTGCAGACTTTTATTTACACAAAGTCCTTTTTGTTTGTCTCCGGAGGGATGACTTCAGAGGGTCTCGTCAAATCTATCGATCAGTTACTCTTTATATTGATTTGTATTCTCGTGTAATAAGGTCCCCTTCTTCATATGTGGCATCATGTACGTGAGGTTAAAATTTACCCGTTGCAGCACTTTTATGAAATTTAAAAAAAGGTCAAAGTTCAACCACAGCCAGAGTTTCCTGTGGATTGGAAAATAAACCCACCCGAATTTACTGCCTGACCTTCACTTTTATAGAGCACTTTATTCACCCTACATTTCAAATTCAAAACCACTGAAAGAAAACAGCTTCACTGTGAAACAGGAACACTCGTCAGTTGTTCATCTTGTATGTCTACATCCTCATTGACCAGGTGTCCAGATGTTCCGAGTCAACAGAGTTAACCAGTTCTGGCCCAAGTCTTCTTCTCGTAGCGACCGGACTTGTTTCTCTTCCCTCGAACACGTTTCCGGTCTCGTCCCAGAAGCCGAGAGGAACCGAGGAAGCCCTCGGCTGAGAGCTGAAACGACTTCATGGGAAGAAAATCAAGTCCGGTTGCAGCGAGGAGAAGCTTGTGACAAGAATCGACGCTGAGCTGGAGGACGGAGAAGCTCCGGGGACAGGTCAACCTGGATTCACCGATGGGCTGGAGCGTTGATGTTTTGTCGTCGCCAGGGGGCGCTGTCGCGTTTTCCCGAAGCACGGAACGGCGCAGTCGTGACGTAGGCCTCGGTTGAAATAGATCGCGGGAAACATCCGGACGGCGGCCGAGCCGCCATGTCTCAGGTGTTCCACGTCGTCCGCTGCTTCGCGTGTCACACCTTCCAGGTGCAGCAGGTAAGGCACTGCGCGGAAAACTTCAGCAGGGGAGCTAAAGCTCAAACCATCAGGCTAACCAGCGGGGCTACCAGCGGAGCTAACAGCTACCAGCGGAGCTAACAGCTGTCAGCGGGGCTACCAGCGGGGCTACCAGCGGGGCTACCAGCTGCCAGCGGAGCTGCCAGCGGGGCTGCCAGCGGGGCTGCCAGCGGGGCTGCCAGCGGGGCTGCCAGCGGGGCTGCCAGCGGGGCTGCCAGCGGGGCTAACAGCGGGGCTAACAGCGGGGCTAACAGCGGGGCTAACAGCGGGGCTAACAGCGGGGCTAACAGCGGGGCTAACAGCTGCCAGCGGAGCTACCAGCGGGGCTAACAGCGGGACTTACAGCTACCAACTGCCATTTGGGCTAGCAGCTAATAAAGTTAGCGGGTAGCAGTCGGAGGAAAGCTGACCGTCTTTGAGTCCTCGGTTATGGATGTCAGGGTTTATTGTGGCACAGAGGAACCTGAAGAACCGTCATATGGAGACACGTTGAGAGGAAGGAGTCATTCGCCTTAAACAAGGATTCTTTTCCCCTTTTATAGTTGTGTTCACTATGAATGATAATTGAAGACTCAATCACTGAAGCAGTGAAAGTTTTCATATTCAGTAAAGTTGTGTGATTGTGTATTTTTAGACTATAGAGCTATATTACTGCTGGGACTGTGATGGTTAAGTTATTAGCTTCCTGAAACTTCTCATGGCTTTGGTTGACTGCCAGGCATTGCTTCTCCAGGCTTCAGTGTGCACAGTCTAGAGTGGAAGATGAGTGTGCATGACAATTTGTCTGGCAACCGTTGTCAAATCATACTGGTGTTCTTCAGTTCAGGACCCTCGGAAGTTTGTCTTATGTGGGGTTTGCCGTTGGTCCAAGCTGAGGTGGTCTGTTTTTTAATTGAAAAGAGAAAAAAAGTCAAGAGCAGCTTTGACACGGGTGTACCTGGACGACCGAACCTTCAGGTCTGAGGGGGCTTTACAGGAGGGAGGCTCCGGACCCCGTCTGATTCAGTGGCAGGGGGGAGATTTGCTCCGTCTTTCTCTACCTCCCATTCTCATCCTCGACCTCAAAGAAACTGGAGTTCATCCAGATAACCCTCATTTTAGTTTCTGTTTACTGGGTGAGGAGATCTTTACCTGCAAATATTTGTGTTTTGCTGTGGTCCCTTGATCGGCTGCTAAAGGAAGTGGTGTCGTCCGGTTTGATCAGGTGGACCTCAGCTAGAACTGAACCTTCATTTGCGATTTGGTTATTGCTGATGATGATCAGCCGAGTCCTCGGGACCTCACGTCACTAACTGGAGAAAGGAATCCACTGACCAATCAGAGTCCAGCTGGCGGGTCAGCTGGTCGGCGATATGTTTGGTAATGGTCCTGACATGCTGTGGAACCTTCTCAATGTGCTCGGAGTGACATCATCAAGTGATGCGATGGATCTTCTGCCTGAAGGATTCTGGGCTAAAGATCCAACTTCTTTTCAACAAAGTGGAAGCTGGAGTTCCATGTGAAACCAGTGATGCAGCTTTTTGTGGTGGCATTTCTGTCTGTCAGGTGAAGAAGGTGAGAAGGTGGAGCTGCAGGCTGTGTGGAGAGACACAATCCTTGCTGAAGGTTTGTCTATTGATCAGCTTAACTTCGTCAGTGTTTTTTCATCATCAATGACAAAGGGGTTATTTGTGGTGTTTGTGTGAAATGCTCCACTTCCTAATGTCGCTGTGGACCGCCGGGTGTCAGGAGTTTGGCCGCGGCTCTGGAGCGGACTGCAGGCGGCACGTCCAGAAGCTCAATGCCATGAGGGGCGCCGCAGTGGAAGAGCAGGATGCCTGGTCGCTATGGTAACCGCACACACCTTCACGGGTTGTCAGCTGCTCGGCTTTGACCCTCATACCTTTCCCACAGGAGGCGTGAAGAGGCGGAGCCTGAGCAGCCAGACCAGGTGACCTGCACATTCCTCTGCATCTAAACTCAACCGGAGCGGATTGTAAAGACGGCGTGTGTGCACTTGCAGGTATGTGAGCGGGTGACACACACTCCGAGGAGCCGCTGGACCAAGTACTTGCCAACGCAGGAGAAGGAACAGGAAGAGCCTGTTTTGACGGCCAGGTTGTTGTCACCCCCCCCACACCCTCCCCTCCATGGTTGTCAAGGTGCACTGATGAAACATCTGAACGTTGACCTCTTTTCTGGCAGGGACCTGGAGTGGACGGATAAAGAACATCAAATTTGGAGCTCTAAGCAGGTAACCGTCAACATTCTCCACCATTGTTCCCTCCCTAACAGGAAGCTACTTCCGCGAAGGTCTTTAATGACTCCACGCCAGGTCTGCTCATGGACACCAGATGTGTGACAACTAAGGATGTTCTTGGTCTGTGGTGTCCCTCCAGGCGAAGCAGACTCCCCAGGGGGTGGAGCCTCAGGAGGGTGCGAGGGCCCCCTCGGCGGGCCTCCCCACCCTCGCTATGCCCCGCCCACTCTTCCCAGCCATGTTTGACAGCGGAGACGACTTTGACGTCACACTCTACCCTTGAACTTTGACTGCGGTTGTTTAGCTTTGATATTTTATTGATCAGAAGCAGAATAAACGGTACAGATCTCTTTTGCATGTTATTGATCGGTTAAAATGACGGCGATAGTAAATGAATTCGGTCAGATATAAAGCACAGCGAAAACATGCAACTGCGCTGGAAGGGTGGCTCGGCCGTGGCGTCATCAAGGCTGCTTCGGGCGGGGCTGCTTGGCGTACTGGATGGCGTCCAGGGCGGCGCCGATGTCAAAGCTCTTGGCCTGCAGGAGGCGTGTTAGCCAGCCGCCCTCGTCAGTGAAGCCCATGGACAACATGAGTGACAGGGACTCCACCAGCCGGGGGTCGGCCTCTGAGGTCAGAGAGCGCCGGTCAGAGGTCGGGAGCAAACCACACATGATGTCACCAAGTGCCGTCTTACCCTGAGGCAGGTGTGGATAGAGAGCCGCCTCCCTCAGGCCCGAGGGACCCTGCCCTCCCTGGTCCTGGCCCTGCAAAGACTGCAGCTCTCCGGTGGAGGGGTCCACCTCTCTGGAGCTCAGATGAGTCCAGTCCTCATCCGAGTCTCTGCTAACCTGGCGGACGGGGGACCGAGACATCAGCGCCGCGTGGCCTTCTACGTGTCTGCGGGTCACGTGACCGCATTCCATAGTGTCGCTGCTCCCTCCGCCCACTAACCTTTGCCGCGTCTTTGGCTCCGCCCTCATCATGGTTGATGTCCTCACAGGCTCCGCCCTCTGCATTGGCGCCGTCAATCTCCATGCCTTTGTCCCCCTCCCGGCTCGGAGGGGTCGGAGTCACCTTGGTCCTCTGCCCCTGGTGCTCCACATCCACGTCAACGTCGATTCCTACAAAGAAAGCCCACGTCACCTCCTGTCCTTTGTGAAGAGCAAACACGATTGTGGCTGGGCAGTGACGTCGCTCACCAAGTGGGCTCAACATGGCGGCCACGCCCTCCCCAATGTTCTTCAGGAAGTCCACGTTGTCCTGAGAATCTGCTGGGGTGCAAACATCTGTCACTACACCATTCAGTGTCGATCAGCACTGCTGCGGGCGGCGGTACCGACCGGAGGGGGCCTCCGTTGATGTCTGAGCTCGAGCCTGCTCCTCCCGGTCCGGAGCCCGATCCTGGTCCTGGTTCTGGTTCCAACACTCCCATCCACAGTTCCTCTTCTTGCCCCACTTCAGCCGAGAGAACCACTGCTGTTGAAGGAAGCAAAGACCCTTCGTCACCCTGGTCAGTCTCAGCTTTCATTCATTAGCTCTCCACGTCCCAGGCAAAGGCCGTCGCCGATTGTTTTTTTTACGCGATGTCATCACACGTTCATGAGGAGGTTGCTGATGGGCATCTCGCTTGGATTATTTTATGGTTTATGAATTCATACGGATGGATGATTTGACGGAGGCAGTTGTAGCGCAGCTGCTAAAGTGACTGTTTCCCAATTAGAAGGTCGCCGCTTTGATCTCCGGGGGGTTCGTGTCCTTGCACCCACACGTTGGTCCAGAAGGTCTGGTTAGTGCCATGCCTCCGTCAGTGAGTGTGAAGGACTCTATGAGACGAGGCCATCCGTATCCATCTGTTCCCTAGCTTTAAAACGATCCGGTCCCGAAGTCCGACGGGGTCAACGAAACCCGACGAGACAACGGCATTGGAAGCGGTCGGTACCTGAGGAGTGACCCGACACTCACCTGCAGGGGGTGCCATATGGGCAGCAGGGCGTGCTGGGTGTGCTTCCCCTGAGCCTGGCAGGTGGAGCAGAGGTCGTAGTTGGGACACACCGAACACCTGAAGCGAGTCCCGGCCACGGGGCCTTCGCAGCCGTCGCAGATGACGTTTGGGTGGACCACTGGGGTCGGGGCAAAGGGGTGGGGTGGGGGAGGAGCTCCGGGCGGAGGCGGGGGGAACGGAGGGAAGGCGTGAAGAGGGAATTCACGGCGGTGCTCCTTCTTCTCTGCAAGAGATCAAGCACAGTATGTAAGACATCAGGAAGGTCTGATCCTCTGGCTTCGCAGTCCCCCGGGTCTTGTGTGTCGGGAGAAAAGTGTGGAATGCAGGTTTTACTTGGTCATAGCAGTACCTCTGATGTATATGTAGAAGGTGGCGCCCTTCATGCACGCCTGGCCCATCATCAGCTCGTCGTCGGAGGAAAACGCCACCAGGTCTCCGTCCTCATCTGAAACACAGCACATCTGTTGGCGGGAGGCGCCAGGTGACCACCTTGGTTTGACTCTTGGTGGCGAAAAAGTCTTCGTTTCACCTTTTAATGGCTTCTTGAAAACGAGAGAAAGCTGGGGGGGCGCTATTTACAAGTACAAATAACTGTGTGTAAACCCAGCGGACCTTCTCCGCAGGACAAATATCGCTCGCTCCCTCAGGCCACCGAGCCGATAGGGGCAACTGGACCTCCAGACGTTTCAGCTCAGCGTATTCCTTTCTGAGCAACATTGGATCTGACCTTTCAACTGGAACCGGTCACAGATACACTTGAAACATTCTCCGGACCCGTCCGAGCTCACCTGGACTTCGGCTAAGTACCCTGACCTGGGAGTCCGGTGGAAACGAGGATTCCACCGTGTCAACTAAACGAGTGGTGGCAGAAGTTTCCGTCGCGGTTTCCTAAAGTAGAGCTCACGACCGGCTCTCAGGACACGACTGCGCTTTAGGGCGGAACCGGAGCGGGAGCCACCTTTGTAGAACATGTTGAAGGTGGAGGTCTTCAGGGAGCCGAAGATGGACGCGGTCTTCTGGCGCAGGTGATCGAAGCTGCCCGTCGAGTACTCGTCCACCGTGAACTTCCGGATTTCCCGTGCGTTGTCCTCCCGGCCCAGCAGGTAGGCCTTCACCGTCAGCGCCATGTTTTCCGCTCCGCAGACTCGAACCCGCGAAGGAACCGTGGACTTTATGACGCAGCGACAATTCGGCCCGTTTTTATGTTTACTTCCGCCCAACGCGTCACCCGAATGTAAATATTGACACGGCCTCCGATTGGTCCCCCTGCACAGCCCCGCCCCCAGCGACCAATGACTGGCCGCGGAATGACGAAGCGTTTTCGACTCGGGGGATTTCCCCCGCGTGGGTCCGGATCCACTCCCAGGGTTCCAGACGGTTCTGTCCACCTCACCCTGGACCAGAAGAACATTCTGGAAGGAGGTGCGGACGCCCAGCTCCGAGCCAGGTAGAACGACCTCTGTGGAAGCCGCACGTCTTCACTTGTTCAGGACTCTTTCCTCCGGACTGCAGATCCACATCAGCCTCATCGGCAATCATCTCCTCCACATCTGCTATATCTAGAGCTTCGCCCATCTCACTGGTGGAGGACACCGGTTACCTCCTGCTCCATGAAGAGCTTCAGGAGAGGGTTCGGTATGAAACCAGAGATGATGTGCCGTCCCTAAGAATGTCATAATGTATTCAGAGGATCTGGTTTCCACGAGGGGAGTAAAAGAAAAACTTCTGCTGGAGGCCGAGGGCTTTCTGGACGTGTTGCGTTTTGCCGCTGGAGCCCGGACCTTCGCTGCCAACGCTTTGAGGGCAAACAAATCGAGGTCTGGAAACCAAACTGACAGAAAAACATTTGTGGATCCAAGGTGACCCATTTGTTTGGAATTGAGCGGAGCTGAACACACCCCTCTGTGGGCCAAACATCAGCGGCCCGTCTCATGCTTACATCACGTGGCCGCGGCCAATCGGCTGTCACGGCTGTCAGCTGACGGTGACTCAGGAAGATGGAAACACACAGTCATGGTCTTTCCGTTTCCCTCTGCCTGGATCACTGGAGGCTCTCATCACAACTTCGTCCTGGATCTTCAGCGCAGGGACTCCTCGCCCTGCTGTCAAACTCGGATCGACAACATTTGCGCACAGACCCCGTCCTCTCCGGGGTCAAAGGTCACGCAACAGGAAGCCAAACAGCCTATCAGAAACAAGATGACATGATGGAGCAACTGGAAGGGTGACTGACATGACATCAGTTGCGTCACTGTGAGGCGTTGTTTGCCTCCCTGTTGTGGCCTAACCCACCCGGGACACAATACAGTAGTCCCTTCACCCGCTTTGCAGTGTGGAGTCAGGTGATTCCATGAATCCTTGAGCCCGACCCATTGCTAACATCGCGAACCCGGGAGCCGTCCTCTATGCTGGGAGGAGCGGGCTCACCGTGGCTGTCGATCATGAAATGACGGAGAACCCGTGGACCACGATAGATCCAACCATGTCAACACCTTCAGTGTGGAAGCTACGGTCGCTGTCCGGGCGAACCCCCACCATTATGGGGGCGCAGGGCTTAGATCGGCTGCAGCTCGCCGGCAGGAGGCCACGCGACCGTGGCATACTGACCGCCGTCACTTGAAGAGCAACCCGACTGGCCTGAGATGACACCAGGTATCAGCAAGATTCAATAGAATTTATTTCTATCTCAACAAATGTACACGGACACAAATAAAGGAAATTAAAGAAAGAATCAACAACTGAATCGTGTCACTGGAAGTACAGCAGCAGCTCGGTGTGATGGTGACACAGTGATGATGTCAGATGTAAAGGGGGTGGTACTGTCGGGGCGTCAGCTTCTTGCGGCAGGTGGGGCAGGTGTGCGAGCGACCGAGGGCGTCTCTCAGACACTGGCTGCAGAACACGTGGCCGCATTTCGTGGAAACCACCAATCGGCCGCTGTCCACCATCTGCAAGAGCCAACGAGTGGCCGATCAGCGGACGGGAGTCCCAACCCTGACGGTCGCAGAACAAAGGTCTCACCTCCGAGTACGAGTCCATGCAGACGGGACAGCTGATGGTCCCCGGGGTCCATCTGCAACGCAAACCTCATGCATCTGTTCCCGGAGGCCCGGCCCGGTCACTGTGCGGGTGTCGGTGCATTACCTGGAGGCGCTGCTGGTCTGAAGGGATGTAAAGGCAGGCATGTTGAGGCCAGTTATCGTTCCTTCGTCTTCGTCACTGCTGACGACGTAGCTCTCGGCCGCCGGGACCCTCCTGGTCCGAGGACCTGATCCGAGACACCGACAGCACAGTTACTGGCCGGCCGATCCAAGGACGGCCCCTGGCGGTCTGGACTAACAGGCTCAAAGAAAAAGGTTACCTTCGTCCACCAGCTGAGAGGCAAAGGACACACAGGAAGAAGACAGAGACCAGAGTTAGTGTATCTACAGGCAGGCGTGTGTGTGTGTGGGTGTGTGTGTGTGTGGGTGTGTGTGTCACCAGGACTGAGTCGTTGTTGGTCAGATCCACAACAGCAGCCTCCGAAGCCTCACAGGTCAGATCCACGACCTCGGCCACACCTGGACACACGCAGGCACTGATTAGCCACATGTTGCACACCCAGTCACAATATTGGTACCAAGAGAGGCTGCGCTCACTGTCCTCCTGGTGATCCATCACGTCGATGGTTTCTGTGGGCAGGGTTCTGTCAGAGCCTCCTGGGGGGTCTGGCGTTCTGTTAGCATTTGTCCTATTGCCAGCATTAGCTTGTCTTCTAGTTTTAGCGCCGGGCCTAGAGACAGGAAGTCGTCCTGAGCCCCTCCTCTTCCTCTGAGTCTGGACACACAACAGTCACAGCCGGAGGTGGTTTCATGTTTCTGCTCAACCTTCACATGTTCATGAGCTGGGCTTCACGCGATATTTTAGAAAGTGGTAACTGAAACGCATGTTGGTGCATGTTTCAAAGATCTGCGGATGGATGCGAGGACTTACAGAGCTGCTCATGTCAAACAGCAGGTGGCGACACTGAGGACCCCGAGGACCAAAGTTCTACCTCAGAGCAAGAAACAGATCCACGGATTAATGTCACGAACACAAACAGGGAAGGAGCGTCACGTTTCGGGACGTTTGTTCCTAAAGTGCTGGCTGTTTTCCTCAACGGTTCCCTCGAGTTTTTCTAACTTACTACCGATCGTGTCATGTTTACCTTTCGTGTTTGCCAAGCAAGTCAGAGATCCTCCAAAATAAAAGCCCTAGTCCTCCGAGCAGTTAAACCGGAAGTGTGCTGGGGCGCCTCGGGTCTATTTACCAGTAACGTCCTTACTCTCTGCCATGTTCTCCGATTCTCTGCGCAGTCTACGAACCTCCCCGGACATCTCGGCTGAAAACAGCGACCGACACAATGAAGCCCCGCGGGTCGGACCAGGCCGAAGGTCCGGTCCACCGGGTGCCGGTCCAGAGCCAGCTGGCACTTCAGGGGGGATTCCGGGGTTCAGTGTTACCTGTTTCCTCACCGAACGGAGCAGGTGGCGGATCCCCCTCGGTGTCCAACCAGCCCGGTGGAGCGGGTGTTTCAGACCCCCGGAAGCGTGCAGCTCATTCTGCTAGCGGGGACAGTTCGCAGCTAGCGGCTAGCTTCCCTGCCGGGGATCGTTTTTGCTAGCAGCTAGCCGTTAGCCGATAGCTCCAGTCGCCGTCAGTCCGGTCGCTGCCTGGGCTGTTAGCTGTTAGCCGGTAGCCGCTCTAGTCGCCGTCTTTCCGGTTCCTTCGGGGGCAGTTAGCCGTTAGGTGTCGTGTAACTCAACCATTGACGCGAGACAAACTAACACTGTCACTTGGAGAGGATTTTGGTTTTATTCCCGCTCCGGCTACTGACAGCTCTCTTCGGTACCAGCCGCGCTCGCCTGCTTCTTATTCGTCTTAGTCGCTGTGTTTGTGAACCCACGCTCGGGTGTGGGCGCCCCCTGCTGGCCCGGGAGCTGAGCAGCCGGAGAAGGACCACCGTTTGAAGAGATGGTTTGCATCGTCTTCTTTGCTCCAGAAATGAATCCTTTCTTTCAGTTTCGGGCCGGGGCGTCTCCAACTGGATCCTGTAGCTTATTTTCCGTCGAGATGGATATTCATCTGGATATCCTCTAAGGTATCTCCCTTAGAGATAAGGTGAGAAGTTCGGCCATCCGGGAGGAACTCTGAGTACAGCCGCTGCTCCTCCACATAGAGAGGAGTCAGATGAGGTGGCTCGGGCATCTGGTAAGGCTACGTCCTGTACGCCTCCCGGGGGAGATATTCCGGGCATGTCCATCTGGGAGGAGGCCACAGGGAAGAGCTGGGATATGCTGGAGAGACTATGTCTCTAGGATGGCCTGGGAGCGCCTTGGGGTCCCCCCAGAAGAGCTGGACCATGTGGCCGGGGAGAGGGAAGACTGGGCTTCCCTGCTCCAGCTGCTGCCCCCGCGTCCTGATCACAGATAAGCAGAAGAAGATGGATGGATTGATGACTGATGATAGTTATCAAGGCAGGACGTGATGTTCTCCGACAGGATGCAATGTGTCAACAACACATCGACAGGTGAGGTTTTGATCAGCTGTGGACTCCCTTCACTCGGACCGTGAGTCCCCTCTAAACCCGCCAATTGCTGCCGATAGTCCTGATACCTTACACATGCCTCTGAGAAAAATGCGAGTTTGAAGGTTCAAATTGAAATTCCTTGAAACTCCTCAAACGCAAGTTCTGTCCTTTCTCGAAGACAACAGGGAAGAACGCCTGCAGCGTTTCCTTCTGAGCTGAGTGATGGGTTTCGCACCATGTTTACTTGCAGTCAAAGGTTCCAGCGTGGTCTTGCTTTCGATATGAAACCCTGTCTGGAAGCTCATTCAGGGATCTCATGACACAGGAGCCATTGTTGTCATCAGGAGTTTCAGTTCTCTGCCTGGTCTGCTCAGAGGGGTGTGTGTGTGGGGGGGGGCACGTGGACTCTCCTGGATCAGGTCTTGGTTTTCGTCTCAAGCATAGACAGAACAAAGAGCCTGAAGTCCCGCCCAGCTGCTCTGCAGGACAGGTAGAGAGAACAGACACAGACACACGCACACAGCCTGAGGAGTCACTGGTCATGGACAAGCTGAAGACATGGCTTCAAAGACAAAAGAAGGTAAAACTTGGTTTGTTTCCTTATTGCCATTATTGTTTTTGAGTTGAGGTACCAGAACAATCCATTGTAAACCTTCTCTTCATACTTTTTCAATCAATGATCCTCAATCGTCAATAATGGTTAGAGACCTTCTCAGGCTCAGAGGACATAACATTTGTGGAATGGGAGCTTCTTCCTGTGAGAGCCTCTTGGCTTCCAGGAGGAGCAGCAACTCCTTCAAAGGATTGTTGAAGTGTCTAAAGCAGGGATCAGACTATGTCCTGGAGAGGCACCAGGACATAGTCCTGCCTGCTGCCAGTTGGTTTGCGTTGATCGCCTTGGATGAATGCCCCGAGATAAAAGGAAAGTGGATAAAAATAAAGAGAATGTATTGAAAGAAGAAGG
Source organism: Fistularia tabacaria (assembly GCA_901007705.1). Lineage (NCBI taxonomy): Eukaryota > Metazoa > Chordata > Actinopteri > Syngnathiformes > Fistulariidae > Fistularia > Fistularia tabacaria. The sequence continues at coordinate 39,447 of CAAKHD010010952.1, read as the reverse complement.
AACATCATGGAGATACGTTTGGTTCATTTTGATGACTGTGTGTGTGTGTGTGCGTGTGTGTGTGTGCGTTTGTGTTGGGCGAAGGGGGAAACATGAGAGTGTGTGTTTTTGCCTCCGGGCAGTTGAAGAGAATCCAAACAGGAAACTCAACCCGCCACAATAAGAGTCGTGCACATGTTCTGTCACGTTTGTTGATTTTCATGACATGTCAGAGATACACATATGATTTAAACCACTTGACCTTTGACCTTCAGATGAGGGTGTTTCATCAGAGCAGGAGACCATGGGTGAAGGATGCTCCTCTGGCTTTGAGGTTCTATGCTGTCTCTGTGCTTGGCTCCTAGCGAATGACATTACTTCTAATATTTCTTCTTTGTGTATTCTGTTGGAAGGTCTCAGAGGCCCAGATGAAGAGAACGCGTCCTGTTTCTGACGTAACTTTAAGGCAGAAGAATAAACCGAGAAAGCATTGATTCATAACTGTGATCTTCAAGTTTGGCATGACTGATCATCATTTTGACAATTTACTTTCTCCTATGGGGATCAATAAAGTACTATCTTATCTCATTCAGTATATAATCACTCGTTGGCACTATTAGCTTGAATGGATTAGCTTGTTCCTGTTAGCACCATCTCTGGGTGGCCTGTTCTGGCATTTGATTGTTTTTTCCCTGCATCAGGATTGTGAACATGTGGTTGAACCCTTGACTTCATCACCGCCGTGTGAAGCTACGAAGGCCATAGAGACCCCAGGCCTGCCCCCCCAGAAGCCGGACCTCACCTTTGACCTCAGGTTACCGAGTCCTGAAACCCAAGAAACAGTCCAGGGTCTGCGGGCCTTTTAAGGATAAAACAAAGTAGTGTGTTTCTGTTGTCAGGACGGGAGTCCGGTCAAGCGACGTTCATGTTCCGACGACGGTGGGGGTCCGAGGCCCTGCGAAGAGGAGGGTTGAGTCCCCCCTCCCCTCCTCTCGCCGACTCCCAGGCTCTCCTCCGATAGGACCCAAAGGCTGGAGCTCCGCCCCCTCCTCCCCAGCTCTTTCCCGCCTCTGGGTAGAAGCAGCGCTGCAGAGAAGTAAACACAACCGCCCCCCCCGTCCTTCTCCCTCTTGGGGCAACAAAGAGGAAAGCGAGCTCCGACCAGCGGACGCCGTCTTCAGATGGATTGAGACACCTAGCGGTGGAGAGGTGGAGGAGCACAGAGGAGAGGAGCCCCTGTGTCCACAGCCAAACACCTACTGCCAGCTGATGCCCTGCGTCTGTTCCAGGTAACAGACAGGGTCCCAATCACCTGTCCTTTAGGGGGACAGCACACACAGGTCACAGGGAGGTCAGCGGGGGTTCCCAGGGTCACATGGATGTCACCGAGGGTCCCAATGGTCACAGAGGGGTCCAGGGTTAGATGTCTCTGTGGAAACGAGGGAGAAGTAAAACCAAACACAAAAGGGCTGAATTCATGAAGCTCCGCTTCCAAAAATATATCTCTGGGTGTCTCATCAGGTGCCCCAGTGCTCCTCCCTTTGAGGACCACAACATCTCCCCCGGACACAGTTTGGCAGACAGTAAACAATTGTTTCAGGGGTTGGACATCCAAAGGACACGAGACGACGACGTGCAACGCGGGTCCAAAGACAGAGCTCCATGGCTGGATGGAGGCCCTGGGCTTTACCCCAGTCTGAGTCCCTGGCAGCCTGAAGCTCCGGTGAGTCAGACCAACCCGACCAACCTCTGAAACAGGAGCGAGTCAGTCGACATGAATGTTGGACAGGTGTCTTCTAAACATATAAATTGACCTGATACAGGAAGATACAATGGTCTTAGCTACTAAACCAATGGCAGGTCAAGCCTCAGTCACATGACTCGGCCATCCAGCGAGATTCTGGGAAATGAACTGATGAACAGCTTTGTACAAAGAAAGAAAACAGCTTGTTTGTTGATCGCATGCAGGACCTCCAGTCCCTGAGCAGAGTGGACAGCTTCAAATCAAAGCTGTCCACTTTCTTCTGAGCAGGACAATTTCAACGTGCTCCTTGAAGATGGGATGTCAAGCTGCTGATCTCTGTTCAGATGGCCTTTGCCAATAACCCCTTGTTCGTACCTAGAACCCAATGCTGGCTTCTCTGAAGCCGAATGAACGCAGTGGGAAAGTTTTCATCATATGATATGATTCCAGTCAAAAACAAAATATCAAATCACCTCATGGCTCCAAATGTTCCTCACAGGAACGGAACCAGGAAGTCAACAGCAGCTGCTCATGTCACCATGGCTGCAGCAGAGTTCATCCACTGCAGCAAGATTCAGGTGAGACTGGAGGATGGTTCCTTAGAAACCTGACTTCTGAGGATCCGCCGGCCGAGGTCGGGGGGGTTGGGGGCCGGTCCTCAGACGTGCTGATGTTTGTGTGCATCTTCTGTTCAGACACTGGACGCAACCACCTGACCAGGCATCCCTGCAGGCACTGTGCCCAGGTACCTGTCCTCTGTCCTCTTATCTTCTATGGTATTACCTGTCCTCATCTGTCATATGTCCTCTCAGGTCATCTGCTGCCGCTGTCTGTGCTGTTTCATCTCATTGCTTCAGATGCACCATTGCAGACCATCTGCTGGACTCTGAGCTGCCAGGCGTCCTTCAGGTTTGAAGTGCTTCGACGGACCCCGAGTTTAATTGTATTTAAGCGGAGATGAAATCAGATCAAAGCCAATGCAGAAAACAGGCCCAGACCTCAAGTTCTCTGCCGCAGCAGCACCTCTGAGCCCCCTGGCTCACCCAGCTGTCAATAGGAAGAGCTCCACTTCGTGGTCAGACATGGTTTACAACAAGCGTGGGTTTCTGGACTTCAGATTATGTAAACACTTGATGGCAATAAAAAAAAAAAAAAAAAAAGGAAAGGTTCAGGTTTCTCTCTACTTCCTCGTCCATGTCCAGCCTGATGAAAGGACTCATCCTGGACCGGATCCAGGGGGTCCGGTTCCAGGTCCTGGTCCGGCTCTGATCCTGAATGATTTGGACCAACCGCCACACTATTTAAATAACCTTAAGACTCGAGAAGAAATTCAGGTCAGACATTTGGGTTCCCGTCACATTTATTCTGGACATTTTCAGAGAACACCTTTCCGTAAAAACACTGAACTTTCAGTGACTGTATTTATCTTTATAATTTCCATTCAGACAGGGGCTTATTAGCATTAAGCTAATTCCAGTATCAGTTTTGAAGACAGAGTTCAAACTAAACGGAGTCCAGCGGTCCACGGGTGCATTGTGGGTCCTGTAGTCCTGAACTGTGACCTGGCAAAGAGGGAGCGCTCGTTTCGCGGCAAAGGGAGATCCGGCGAGGCCCCGCAGAGACTGTTTGAGGGCCGACCTTCATGGGCGCCAGCAGCCGAGCGTCCCGCTCAGCCAGGACACACCTGTGGAGACACGGCAGGTAACTTCTTCTGCTTCACTGGACTCAAAAGTCAGCGGACGAGTCAGTAATCTGAAGAAACATCTCAGTTTTTCTGTCACGTGAATAAAATTCAACGCTTCCTCCACAGAGGTTGCATTGACTTTCCACTCTGAAGCCGGCATTTCTGTGTGTCGCACACTTGTTTCATACCTGCTCTATGCAGACGAGAAGCTACCGGGATGCACCTGGTTCATATTCAGGTAGTTGTCGAGGATCTGGAAAATCTCCTGGATGTTCGGTACGTGACCGGACTGAAGCTTCGACCATACTGGCACGTCTGAGAGAGTGACACGGTGTTACGTATCCACCATCGACCGAACCCACCCGTCTGACTGACAGGAGCCACGTGGCTCCTCACCGTTCAACGTGGACTCACCGTTCAATGTGACCTCAAAGGCGCCCGTGGACAAGAAGTGCGTCTCCATCATGTTACAGATGAAAAAGGCCATCAGGCAGGAGAAGATCTGTCGGACACAGCCGTCAGAAACGTACACTCGGATGCGGCTCGACATGCGGCCGGCGTTGCTATGGCGACAGGCACCTTGTTGTCTTGACTCCAGGTCCAGGCTTGCGGCGTGTTCAGGCCGAGGGACGCAAAGATGTTCTGACCGCTGACGATCAACACGATGGAGAGAAGCTTCAGGTAGGAGATCAGGTTCCCCACGCACCTGAGGACGGGGGCGTTAGTGATGTCTTGGTAAACAGAGCGAAGCCACGGCGATGCCTCGGCTCACCTGTTGAAGGGGGTTGGGGGGTAGTTTTCTCCCTGGATGCGGATATCGGGGTACAGCTGACTGATTGCCCGCGAGTATTCCTGGAAGACTTTACTGTAACCTCAGGAGATACTGGGACACACACACACACACACAATCATGTGTCAGGCACACAGTCAGTGTTCATGTTCCATATCACCTCTGAAGGCCTCTCAGGCTGCTTCAGGTGTCACAGTGCTGAGATCAGGCTGTATTGATCCTATAGGGGAAACTGTGGTGCAGCAGAGGACGGGTGTCAGAAGACATCCAACCATCACTATAAATAAGGACCGAGAAAACAACATTACAAGGGTGAAAACAGACACATATGACAGGAGGGAGACCACAAATTCCCTCTCTGCATTCAACTCATCACGGATGAACCATGAGCAGTTGGCTGCCTTCTACCAGAGCCCAGGGAGCAGTGAGGGCTTCAGTTGTTGCTCAACAACACTTGGTGGAGCCGGGAATCCAACCGAGAAGGTTGGGTTCCTAGGACGACCGCTCGACCTCCTGTGCCACGCCGCCCAGAAAATGAGGACCCCAAGGTGCTTGTATGAGTCCACCATCTTCACCTCCTCACCCTAGAATGTGATTGATGTAGGTCTCCTCCGGTTCCTCCTGAAGTCCACCACCACCTCCTTGGTCTTGGTGATGCTGAGTTGAAGCTGGTTTTGGTCTCTCCACTCAACAAAACTCTCAGACCTCCTCCTCCTCCTTGTTGATGCATCCAACTACGGCAGAGTCATCGGAGAACTACGGATGTCGTAAGTGAAGAGGGTGGAGAGGAGTGGAGACCCTTTGGTACTACAAAAGTACTCGCAGTAGGAGTGGACCGGTGAGTGTGTTTTCATGTGCGGAAGGACAACGCTCGGGGTTCCCAGAATGCACCGGGGGCGGTCTGGGTCTCCAGGACCAGATACTTGCACAGTTAGACTGTCACATTTCCACGCAGGACATACCCCAAGAAACACTCTGAATTTGAATTTGGGGAGAGAAAAAAAAGTCTTCGCTCCGAAACGACGCCCGGGCAGTGAACACCTGGACGGACCCGAGAAGAACCCGAACATCTCACGGTTCCGGACACCGGCTTCTAGGTTCGGCACGTTTCGAGGTTTGCATCGAATCACGCGATGATGACGTCAATGACAGGGGTGTTTCTCCTGATGCTAAGCTAGCATGCTAACCGCTCACTCACCAGTACTGGAAGCGGAGCACGGGCCCGGTGTATAGCGAGGGCTTGGCCGGCTTCCCGGCCGCCGAACCCGCCGGACCTTCCGGTGGGAAGCCGCGCTCCTCCGCCGGCTGGGGGCTCGACTTCCCGAGGTAAATGTCCCGGAGTGTCAGGGCCGTGAAGAGCAGCAGAGCCGCCAGGAGGCCGGCCTGGCTGAACTCCGCCATCTTCCCTGCTCAGACCTCTCGCTCTGCGCTCGACGTCCGCCGGCACTTCCGCTCCGCCCCTCCACAATAAAAGCTCCGCCCGGCCGCGTCCGGAGGAAACCGCGTCGGGGTCTCCTGACACGATCACGTTGGCAGGTTACAGGTGGAATGGACGTGTGCTCGGAATGTGCAGTGTCTCTCTCTCAAGCGAGCCCCACTTTACTTTGAGCCATTTCCGTGCTGCTGTTCAACATGTCCATCATTCAGAGTAGCTGCATGTCTGCGACAATCCTTGAAAGAAAAATGATTCCTATCATGATTTCTATGTAGGATCTTTATTCTGTTTGATCTGATTTTCTTTCAGAAACAGGTTAGTGTAAATAATCCCATCACCGTCAATTCAATTCGACCGAAGGCGCTTTGTAAATCTCTGCTGTTTTCATCAGAATCAGAATCCGTTCTAGGATCCTGATAAGAACCGCCTCAGATTCCGTCATCAGGCGTCAAAACAAACGATCTTTTATTTTGAAGGTGTGTCTCCTTCCGATTTGCGGGTAAAATCCGTTGTGTCCGGACGTCGGGACATTGAGACGGAGTTCGGCGTTTGCGCGTGCGCTGTTTTCTTCTTCGCGGTCTTGTTGGTTCATTTTGTCGTCGAGAAATCCTCCAAAGTCACTTTCACGCGGCACTGCCGCGAATGACGTCAGGGACCAGACGGGGACATGTGACACCGCCTGAAGCCGCACAGGTCGGTGAAGGCGTGCTTGACGTCACGCCTCGCGGTCGCATGCACGCGCCACGGCGGTGACCTCATCAGAGGCGGCGTGATCGGCCGAGCACCGGCTGATCTGTGTGAGACCCCGCAGGACGGCCGGAGACGTCCTCGTCCCGCTGTCTCCCGAGGAGGAGCCAGAGGACGCCCGGGACGCAGAGCCCTTCATCCAAAGTCGAGTACCGAGTTTTACCGACGGCAGCAAAGACGGTTCCCCGCTGACTGCCTGCGTGTCCTCACACCTGCCTCCACGACCCAGGTGAGAGGAACCAGCATGATCCAGCAGCAGAAGTCATGTGACCAGGACCATGATGTCAACTCACGTTCACCGTCACAATCGGAATCAGAGGGTGCCGACCGGCGACTGTCACACACACCACGGCCTGCTGTTTGACACTGTGTGTGTGTGTTTGGTTCAGGTGCGGGGTTCCTCATGCTGACTCTGGGAAGGCGGAGTCTACTTCCTGTGCGAGCCGCCATGCGCCAGGCGGCCTTGCTAAGCAGGCCCCTCCCTCTCGCCGTCCCCTGCCGCAGGTCACCTGTGCGGCAGCTGTGGGATGGCGGCTGGTACGGGGGCGCGGTGCACTCCGCCCCGGTGCAGCTGGCCGAAGCCCTCCTGGTGCAGACGCAGCAGATCTCCGGGCTGCCCTGGTACCTGAGCATCGCCGCTGCCACGCTGTCCGTCAGGACGCTCGTCACCCTGCCGCTCGCCGCCTACCAGCTGCGTATCGTAGCCAGGGTGAGGCCGCTGGCAGACGCAAACCAGCCGTATTTCTTCGACCCTCCTCGGAGGAGTGCCCGTAAAAACTATTTTTTTAAAGGTCCAGGAAAAGCCTGGAAGCCTGGATCCTGCAGGTTTTCACCTTCATCCAGAGGATGAGAAAAGCAGCAAAGATTCGATCGGAAAAATGACTTCATTTAAACAGAACGCAGATTTTGAAGCAAATAGAAACAGAGCTTGTTTTCTGACAGTCGAAAACAGTGGGTGTCACCGAATGAATAGCATGGATCTGCTGTAACCACGGTAACCATGGCAGCCCTTCCAAGATGGCTGCCACTAATGTGACTCCGGATTTCAACAGGTGGAGGCGCTGCAGGGGGAAATCTCGGACCTGGCGAAGAGGCTTCGATATGAAGTCTCACTTCGAGCAAAGGAACGAGGATGGACGGACAAACAGAGTCGGTAAGAGACCGCATATGTGCGCGCGCGCGCGCACACACACACACACACACACACACACACACACATACAGTCACAACATGGCATTTGGTCTCCTCTGGTTGTGAGATGAACCAGCACTGGCCGGCCAATGGGATGCTTGGAAAGGGTCGAGCAATTGGCTGATCAGTGCCAGTGATCAATGTCGAGTTTTTGAGTCCGTGTTGGAGGCAACAAAAATAAGAAGCTCAAACTTTAGAACAAGAACCTTCAGGGATACAGAGGCCATGAATGTGTTCACTGATTGTTTTTGTTTTTTATTCTTTATCCCCAAACTAAATGTCATGTTGGTGTTAAAAGGGGGATTTACTCCCAATGGCTTCCATGTGTTTCACGGGCTGACAGTTAAAGGCTTCCCTCTGGTTACACACGGTCCGTTGCCTTCGTAACCCTAGCCCCTGTTCCTCCCTGGGTCCAGGTTTCAGTTCCAGAAGAACCTTCGGCGCCTGGTGTCCCAGCTCTACGTCCGAGACAACTGCCATCCCTTCAAGGCCAGCGTGCTGGTCTGGGTGCAGCTGCCCCTGTGGATCAGCCTGTCTCTGGCCCTGCGGAACCTGAGTCTGCACCGGTCAGGTACGTCCAAGCCGGAGGGCAGGACCTGTGTTTGTCAGTGGACCAGGACCTAAAGGTGGCGCTTCATTGCAGGCTCGCAGTCAGAGCTGGCGGCCGGAGGCGCTCTGTGGTTCCCTGATCTGACGGCGCCGGACGCCACCTGGATCCTGCCGGTGTGTCTCGGACTCACCAACCTGCTGATTGTGGAGGTGGGCAAGCCCTGAGGTGGGGGTCATGTGACCCGATGATGAGGATGAAGAGGAGGCTTTTGTTTTCTTCTCCAGATCTTCTCGCTGCAGAGAGTCAACCCGTCAACCCTACAGAAGGCCGTGACCAACGCCGCCAGAGGTTTCTCTCTGCTGATGATTCCCATCGCCGCCACCGTCCCCTCGGTGAGTGTTAGGGGACGCGGGGCATCACGGGTATGGAAGTCCACAGACTAGGTCTGAGAACAGCGTAGGACCTGAATGGATAGGGGAGTCAACAGGGTCCTCCAAGAATTACCAGAATTGTCACCCGACTGGTGCATCTCTAATCCGGCCTGCGGGCTCTGTGTCTGACCTCCTTACTCCCCTCTCCATGAACGTGTGTCCTGGCTGAATTCTTGGGTTCTGTAGGGTTCTGATCATGCTCTTGTCAGGGGGGTTAAGAGTCTTCATAGGGTCAAAATTAGGCTTCAGTTTGAATTTCTGTCTAAATCCGAGGACCAGAGTCCAGGTGGGGCTCGATCCATGACGAGGGTTGGCCTGGTTCTGAGTCCGGTCCTGACCTTCTACCTTGTGGTCTTCTCCTCAGTCTCTGGCTCTGTACTGGTTGTCCTCCAGCATAGTTGGACTGGGTCACAACCTGCTGCTGAGATCTACCTCCGTCCGCAAGATCCTCCGACTGCCGCCGTCAGGCTCCGAGTCCCCTTACAGAGACCTGCTGGCCGCTCTCGCTGCCAAATACCGCAGGTGAACAACCTTCACGGACGGACAGACAGCCATATTTATAAATAGACTCACAGGCAACTTTTTTTTCCACAAAATGGAATTTTAATTTTTTTTGTCTTATTTAATAATAAACACATTTGTAAAGCAGTGTTTAGGAGTCTTTACTGATTTTGTGTGTGTGTGTGTGTGTGTGTGTGTGTGTGTGTGTGTGTGCGCGTGTGTGTGAGATCTCCACTTTGTCCTAAGAAAGAAAAAACAAGCTTTTAAAAGGATGTGGCTCAGGGGTTTACAGTGGTCGTCCTTGGACTTTGGTCATCCTAGCCAGTCTTCGTGTTGTGGAGCAGGATCCCGAAGCCCTGACTGCTCCCGTGGCACTGCTCAGGAGCTGCCCTTTGCTCATGGCTCATGCATGATGGGTTAAATGCAGTGGTTGAATTGTCCGGTATGTATCCCTAAATGTTGCAATAAAGGTCTTTCTACCTCTTCCAAATGTGGGTTATGGAAGCATAAAGGTATCATAATTCAAATTAAGATGCATTAGCAGAATTCTTCCATTGTGGTTTGCGTGGGACGCAAGGATGACGCAAGGAATCCAAGATCTCTTCTGATTAAACTTCTACACTGTGGTTCCACACAGCTGCATTTCACGTTTTATATCCTGATTACTGTATGCTGATGTACCTTGGAAGTACCTGGCCATGTGTGACAGGGGGTCGCTTAGAACGACCCTGCGGTACCGCCGTATCCCTCGGGAGGCAGCAGCGAGCGCCCGGACGCGGGGCCGTTGGAGAAGAAGAGGCTCGCCGCACGGCTGCTCCTTGTCGTCAGGACGTCGCCGTGCCGTTGAGTCGAGTTTTCACCGCGCAGTGTTTTCTTTCCTAGGACCAGAGATGTACGACCAGGACGAAGGTGAGATGAACGAAAAGTCTCAGATCATTAAAATGTATTTTGACTTTCTTCTTCGTGGAACCGGATCGAGACGGTTCTCAGCGGGGCTAACAGCTAAAGTTAGCTCTTTGATCCCGAACCAGCACCAGCTAACATTAGCCGCTAACACAAGTTTGGACCAGCGAGAAGTTAAATCTACAGGCTAAGGTTAGCAGCCTGGACTAGCCTTTACTGTCGGTAAACAGGACCCCGCTAACCAGAGAAGCTAGGCGGCGAATGCTCCCGGCGCGGGGTTTCGTTTGAGCTGGCGCACTAAAATGTATCTGATGCGAATAAATGAAATGGAACACCTGCGCTTGATCCGCCGAAGGAGTAGCTCACAAATGGGAATCATCACCGATCGATGATGTGTTTGTTTGCCGTCAGATAACCAGTACGATGAGGATGATGATGAAATCACACCAGATCTGTGGCAGGAAGCCTGCTGGATTGTCATCAGGTAAATTGTCCAAATGTTACCCACCATTTCCACGGCTTTGAGTGTCCAGTGACCGCTGCCTCTCGTGTTTGTGCCTGTAAAGGTTTTATTGGGTTTCTGCCTTCATCCTGACTCGAAACGGCTTCAGTCAGTACATTCAATAACGGCGAGGGCTTTGCTTCGCCTCTGAAGGACAACCTGTTCAAAAAGAAAGGAGAAAGAGTTGCAATATCTAGATAAGGGTCGCGCTCACAAGCATGAACCATGAGTGCTGCAATAACACCTTCAATGCCGCAGTAGAAGATACGGGTGTTTTTATTTTCTTCTGTAGCAGTCTGACGGAATGCAGGTCCAACTGGGACCTTTGCCTCCGTCCAGCTTTCCCCCGCTAAAGCAGCTGCAGAAGATCGAGCTTTGTATGTTTTTTGTTGGTGAAGAGTTGGTTGTTTGGCAGCAAGAGCACTTCTCGACTGGATGTAGATGACGGACATGTTTGTAAGAGTGTTTTTAATTAGGTGCGTCTTTAAATGTCATCTAAATTAGGAATACTCAACTTTTTTGCTATCTATAGAGCCTCACCTGAGCAGCAAATGTAGCAGGCTGCTGTTTGGAAATGGCGGACAGATAGTTGTCAGTGTGAAAGGGTTGTGGTTTCTTTCTTCCATTCACATGGAGGTATGGACCAAAACCATCAGATGTTCATGAATCTGACTGAAGATGCAAGCACACCTATTTTACATTTAGATTAAAAGCTTTTCCATGCATGCTTTTTAACTGAAGCCCAGTGTGCAGTGAGTCTCTCCTCCCTCCTCCCATTAATGGAAGAGTATCTCTCACACCTTTCTGGTATCCTGCAGCTCTTACTTTGATGAGAAGGGTTTGGTGCGTCAGCAGCTGGATTCATTCGACGAGTTTATTCAGATGTCAGTCCAGAGAATTGTGGAAGATGCTCCACCCATCGACCTCCAGGCTGAAGCCCAGCACACCTCAGGAGAGGTGGAGGAGCCGGTAAGGAGCTGGTCCTTGATGCTTTGAGTGGTAAACGGGGTTTCCGCATTTCAAATGCATTAAAAATAATCCGATTTTGCAAAAATGAAGGCCTTAAATAGCATTAAAAAGCATAAAATCCAGTGTCTAGAGGCATTAAAAACTTAAATACGCTTGAAGGGGGAAAAAAACATTGTTATTCTCAATTTATTTGAGGAGGCTATCTCAACACTTAACCATTTCCACCGGAATAGTGTGATGATTGGTGATGATTGACAAGGCGGATCCCTCTAATTAGCTATTGTTTGAAGTTAGAACACCAAATGCCGAGCTTGGCCAAAAAGCAGAGAATGGTGTCGTGTCGGGAAACTGGGTACGTGTAATTCTCGACAAAAGCGGTTGGATGAAGGACTGTTCCGAAGATGGTCAAAGCCCGTCAGCGGACTCACCGAAGAGAGGAGGAAGCGGGGCTGCACTGCATGGACTTAAAAAAAAGCATTGGAGGGTGAGCTGGAAGCACAGCGGCAGTAAAAGGACGTGGGGACAGAGGTGTGCGCAAGCCTTCAGGGGGATACTGAGCCGCACCCACGCCTCAAAGCATCACCTAGTCACATACTCCAAGGAGGAGATACTAGGACAAACTTCTCGAACTGAAAAACGTTGAGACGGAGTTAGAGAAAAAAGGAAACAAACCAATAAATAAGCACAAAGAATCATTCACAAAATATAATCCATGGGCTTCTTTACTTCCATTGTTGCCCAGAAGGTCATGTGTATACATCTGTTCCATGCTACGTTATTATAAATAAACGCATCTGCAGTTGGACATGGGCATTAAGTTTGTTTAAAGTGGCATTAAAAGTATTAAATTTGATTAGCTGATGCCCGCAGGAATCCTGGTAGAGTTTGCTCATCCCAGCACGAGGATCTGAAAGTATATGTGCTTCTGACAGTTGAATGTTTGACACCTAGCTGCAATGACCGAACTTTGCGTCCGACTACTCTCTACAGCCTCGTTACCTGCTGAAGTTTGAGCAAATCTACCTGTCGAAACCCACGCACTGGGAGAGAGATGGAGCGCCGTCTCCCATGATGCCGAACGAAGCCAGACTCCGAAATCTCACGTACGTTGTTGCCTCTCCCGATGTATTGGGCCTCCTCTGGTCTGTTAATGCCTTGACGGTGACCCCCCCCCCCCCCCCCCCCCCCCCCCCCCCCCTCCCTCCTATCAGTATATCAAAAGCCGCATCTACATAGGGGGGGGGGCAAGGCCCGGGCCTACCACCTCAGATATG
>CAAKHD010010952.1:13486-26449 GCA_901007705.1 Fistularia tabacaria | reverse complement strand
CGACGGATTGGGCGCCCTGTGGTGAGGTAACGCCCTGATGGGGCCCCCCCCCCCCCCCAGGTACTCCGCTCCTCTCTACGTGGATATCACAAAGACCATCATGAAGGAGGGGGAGGACCAGTTGCAGACGCAGCATCAGAAGACCTTCATTGGGAAAATTCCCATCATGCTTCGCTCCACCTATTGCCTCCTGAGTGGCTTGACGGACCGTGACCTGTGTGAGCTCAACGAGTGTCCGTTGGACCCCGGGGGCTACTTTATCATCAACGGCTCAGAAAAGGTAAACCGAGGTCATCTCCTGACCCACTAAGAACCGGTCCATCCAGAAAGACCTTCAAAAGCTCAGATTGAAGTTGGAACCGGACTCGGGCTGTAACTGGAATTTGGGCTTCTGGTCTTCAGGTATTAATTGCTCAGGAAAAGATGGCCACCAACACAGTCTATGTGTTCGCCAAGAAGGACTCCAAGTACGCCTACACCGCAGAATGCCGCTCGTGTCTTGAGAACTCCTCCCGGCCCACCAGCACCATCTGGGTCAGCATGATGGCCCGAGGAGGACAGGTGAGTGCACCTTCTGATCTCCGGTTGAAGGTGTCAACTCCGGTTTTGCAGTCGTAGTTGATTCCTCGTCATCTAAATAACCCTGGCCCACTCAGGAGGAGAGAAGGTCTGAGTGCAGGAAGTAATTGTCATGCAAACCAGTGATGGTCTCTGGAAACCATCTGAATATGGTGTGAAGCAGGAATATAGAGATGCTTCAAAACCGCAGCATGAAATCGGATGTTTGACTGGACAAAATATGGACCGGTCATTTTCAAGCCAGTAAACCCCAGGAGGTTCATGAGGGGTTTACAATGGAGAACTAAACTCATGGAAGAATTGCAACAGTAACTTGAGTTTGGTCTCATTATGAAGATGAACTGTGTTTTAGTTGAAAAAGTTGCAAAGGAAACAGAAGAACATGAATGTTGAATATCTATCAGTGGCAACTTCTACATCAATGTAGAAAACTCATACTGTGTGTGAATGCTGTCAGTACAAGCACTGCTCAGTGATGTGCACGCACGCACACACACGCACGCGCACACACACACACACACACACACACAGTCACTCTGGTTCCTTCTGTGAACCTCTGTAGAAGTGATTTGTTCATATGCTGGAGATCTCAGAGGATGCTGGAGATCTTCGGTAACAATGAAAATGCATTAGCATCTGTGCTTCAAACAAGGCAAGAAGCTTTTTGATAATTGTTTGCAGGGGGTGAAGAAGAGCGCCATTGGCCAGAGGATCGTGTCTACGCTGCCGTACATCCGACAGGAGGTTCCCATCATCATTGTGTTCCGGGCTCTGGGTTTTGTGTCAGACAGAGACATCCTAGAACACATCATCTATGATTTCGATGACCCCGAGATGATGGAGATGGTGACTATCACGTAACGGTCACAGCCCGGAGGGGCGACTCGGAAATAACGCACCGTGTCACCCATACTCCAGGTCAAGCCCTCCCTGGACGAAGCCTTTGTGATACAGGAACAGAACGTGGCCTTGAACTTCATTGGGTCCCGAGGAGCGAAGCCCGGTGTGACCAAGGAACGCAGAATCAAATATGCAAAGGAGGTGCTGCAGAAAGAGATGCTGCCACACGTCGGAGTCAGCGACTTCTGTGAGACCAAGAAGGCGTACTTCTTGGGGTGAGTTCTTCAAGGTGGGGTCCGGGGGCCCCCGAAGCCCTTGACTGTCTTGAGTTTGGATAGGGACTGAAAAACCCATGAAACAGCACCGACGCTGTGATATAAAATGTCCAACTGAAAAAAAAAAAAAAAAGAAAAACAAGAAACCAAAAACGTTTTGCTCCTTTCCTGGAGTCACCTGCACCAGCTGGTCATGGGTCTGTGAGGCTCCCACCCATGTACCCTGTATACACGTGGGTTCCGGTGAAAGTAAGTGCCCTGGATCCTGGGTCAGAGCCGTAGGACCGGACAGCACCGGGAAAACCCAGCATTTCGCGCAGAAGCGGAATGTTGATGTAGACGGCTTTAGAGGCCAGGCCCATCTAAGCGGGTCAGAGCTCTCTGAGTGCACTCTGCTGCTCCTTTGTGGGACGACTGTCCAAACCTGAGGGTGGTGGTAACGTGTTTGGAAGAGGTACAGTCATCAGGCAAACAGCAGCCCAAAAACTAAACGTGTGTGTGTGTGTGTGTGTGTGTGTGTGTGTGTGTGTGTGTGTGTGTGTGTGTGTGTGTGTGTGTGTGTGTGTGTGTGTAGATACATGGTCCACAGGCTGCTGCTCGCTGCTCTGGGGAGGCGGGAGCTGGATGACAGAGATCACTATGGCAACAAGCGGCTGGACCTGGCTGGCCCACTGCTGGCCTTCTTGTTCAGAGGGTGAGTCTCCATGGTGGCACCAGGCTGCGGGTTCTGCGTCGTGAAGCCATCTTGTCGCCCCCTTGTTATCCCTCTGCCTGCGGGGGCTGTTGGGTTGGTGTTTGAAACCTGGCAACAATCACAAAATGCCAAGTTCCGGTGACTTGGACTGACCTTATCTTCTCTTGGATGTGACAAGACTTTATTGTGTTACAGCATGTTCAAGAACCTTTTGAAGGAGATCAGGATCTATGCACAGAAGTTCATAGACCGAGGGAAAGACTTCAACCTGGAGCTTGCCATCAAGACGCGCATTATCTCTGACGGCCTCAAGTACTCGCTGGCTACTGGGAACTGGGGAGATGTCAAGAAAGCTCACCAGGCCAGAGCAGGAGTGTCCCAGGTGAGGTGGGGACGCTCCCCAGAAAAGCCTCTCCAGTGTGCTGACGCTGGCGAGGGCTCTTAGCTAATGGTGTGTCTGTGTGTGCATAGGTGCTGAACCGCCTGACCTTTGCGTCCACGTTATCACACCTGCGCCGGGTCAACTCACCCATCGGACGTGATGGCAAGCTAGCAAAACCCCGACAGCTCCACAACACCCTGTGGGGGATGGTGTGTCCCGCTGAGACCCCTGAGGTACAGAGCACTGGAACACTCAACCTGAACATCACAAACACTTCACACAGGCGAAGCCCATCCTCCACCAGGAAGGGAACGGTTGCTGACCGGTCAGACCGGTGCTCAGTTCTTTGGCCAAAGGGACAGGAGCTGACCTGAAGCTATGGTAAGAGTAGTAGCTCCTAACCAGCTGTTGCTTGTTTCAAAGGGTCACGCTGTGGGTCTGGTGAAGAACTTGGCCCTGATGGCGTACATTTCTGTGGGCTCACAACCTTCACCCATCCTGGAGTTTCTGGAGGAGTGGAGCATGGAAAATCTGGAGGAGATCTCACCTGCTGCCATCGCAGAGTGAGTCCACACACACACACACACACACACACACACACACACACACACACACACACACACACACACACACACACACACACGTGCAAGCAGGTGTCCTCTGTATCGACATGTACATGACGTAACACAAAAGCTTTTGCACTGTAGGAACTGTTTGCAGCTCCAAGAACCTTCTAAGGGAACGAAGCTATTTATTGGTGCCTTAAGACAGCAGAGGAACCAGGGACAATGGACCTCAGCTCCTTGAACCATCTCAGCTCCCACTCTGAGGCAGTGTCTTTTTACAGTTCCTTAGGAACTCATAGGTGATTGGTGGAACTCAAAGCCGCTCCAATGACCAGATACTTCTTGCGGAGGCCATTTTTAAAGCTATGGTGGTCACAGGTTCGATTTTTTTTTCGTGGGACTTAGTTGACAGACGGAGTCCATTTAGCCCCAGACGAACAATGGAGCGACGAAGACATCCAAACTCTCCTGTCCTGCTATGCCTCAGAGAGGTTTCCAGAGCTCGCAGAGGGACATCTATATTTTGCCTAGAATAAGTGTGGCGTTAGCTAATAGCTAACGGGGTTCCTCACACAGCGAAGCAGTGCAGGGAGAAGATACAAACACTTCAGCCATCTGACAGTCCATGGTTGTTATTCTATGAATGCTGTGGCAGCTCCCACCCCCATGGTGTCTTTGTCATCTTCCTCTTCTTTAGTTGTTTGTTTTTGAGTGTGGAGCTCAAGGTGCAACTGGTCCCCACCGTGGTCCCTCACTGCTTTGGGAATGCAGAACTAGAAGGTTCCCCTGGAGGAAGCTAGCTTTTAGAATGAAGCCCGAGCTGAACTTCTTCGAACGTGTCTGTCTGAAAGCAGCTAAAAGGCTTAAGTTCTGTCCCGGTTTTTGACCTGTCGTAGTGCCACAAAGATCTTCGTGAACGGCTGCTGGGTCGGGATCCACAAAGACCCAGAGCAACTGATGAACACGCTGAGGAAGTTGCGGCGTCAGATGGACATCATTGTGTCCGAGGTACGTCTGTCAGCATCTCATTGCTGTTTGCTTCTCCGAGAGGCAGCCACTGATTTCTACCTTACTTTAAGGTTCAGTCACAGTTCTGACCTGCAGTAAAGACCTCTCCCCTTACAATGTGCTGCGGTCTCCACCCCCAGGCGTGGTCAGGAGACTGCTGGTGTTTAGTCAACACAATTTGAAGCTATAAAACCAAACTCTCTTTTCATGTGTTTTGTTGATATCGAGCAGGTTTGGCGGCTTGCCTCCTCTGCTGTGTGTGTGTGTGTGTGTGTGTGTGTGTGTGTGTGTGTGTGTGTGTCCATTGATGTGGAGCACCACATTGACATCTGCTGGATGAAGTTGGTAACGCAGACAGTTATTGTCTCATACCATGACGACATCTTTCTCCTGCCTTCAGACTTCATATGTCCTCGGGTTTGTTGGTGATAATATAGAATTATTACTGGAAGATACAGTCACAAATACATGATTATTTTCAGCCATTAATTAACCAAAACATAACCATGCCAGACCTGAAGGCGGGTGATCGGAGGATCCACAGTAGCTCAGGTTTGACCACAGAACAAAGTCTTGGTCCCCTGTGGACCCTCTGTCTCCATGAGTAATTGACATGAGAGACAGTAAATTGGATACCGCTGGTGACAGAATTCTGTCTTTCGTACACCTTTCTGTCCAGGGATGAGACATCCTCTTGTCTCGCTGCTACCTTTGCAGACCTGTTGAAAAGGTGTGCCACTCATCCAACCCAGGAATGAATCCCAACAGTGGACTTTTATTTTTTGACTGTTTCTCCCGGACGGCAGGTGGCGCTGTGGTTATCGGTCCGTGTTGAGGCGAGGCATAATGACGCCTCCGTGTGTCGCAGGTTTCGATGATCAGAGACATCAGAGAGCGTGAGATCAGGATCTACACTGACGCCGGACGCATTTGTCGGCCCCTGCTGATCGTGGAGAAGCAGAAGCTGCTGCTGAAGAGACGGCACATCGACCAGTTGAAGGAGCGAGAATACAACAACTACAGGTCAGTGATCTCTGGTAGCTCGACCTCTACGGCCCAAGGCGTGTCCACCGTACCCGAAGGCACTCCACAGCCGGTCACTCACGGTGCCAGCGTTGAAATCATCTCGGAACTATGAGCTGAACGTCAGTCTGAGGGACCTCCTCACGCTCTTTGTATGATGACAGCATTTGTATCTTTGGGTCAGCTGGCAGGACTTGGTGGCGAGCGGCGTGGTAGAGTACATTGACACACTGGAGGAGGAGACCGTAATGCTCGCCATGACGCCCGATGACCTTCAGGAGAAGGGAGTGGCTTACTGCTCCACCTACACCCACTGTGAGATCCACCCCTCCATGATCCTGGGAGTGTGTGCGTCCATCATCCCCTTTCCAGACCACAACCAGGTACGACACCAGTTCGGTCGGTGATGGAACGCCTTCCCTTGAAGGACTTCTCGGTACGTGTTTATTCATAGACTTTGGAAACAAGACGGGGATCAGGAAGCTTTTCTTTGGTCTGAACCTCCAAGTTACTTTCCTGATTATTTTGTTGGAAAAGAATAATATCTTTCCATGTTGTCACAAGTTTTACCGAATATTAGAATATTATTGTTGATTATCGGGTCAGATTGACTGACATCACAAACCCTGTGAGGAGGGTCCACCTTGTCAGACAACACGAGACATCTTGACCCTCGAGGCCCAATTCTTAGACATGATTTGTGGTGAGCTCATTCACCACCACAGTTCGGTAAGGTCATGTTTCAGGTTCCCTCAACACTGGAGGCCATCACTCTGCTATTCTCACCAGATTAAGATGTACAGTTTTCTGGTGAAGACTCTTGGCGCTGATCATCTGGGTCCTTGATGCTTTGGATATGGTTTATGTCAAGTTTGGTTTCTTCCAGTCTCCCAGAAACACGTACCAGTCTGCTATGGGCAAGCAGGCAATGGGCGTCTACATCACCAACTTCCACGTTCGAATGGACACGCTGGCCCACGTCCTGTACTACCCTCAGAAGCCTCTGGTCACCACTCGCTCCATGGAGTACCTGCGCTTCAGGGAGCTGCCCGCAGGTAAGCTTCACTCTGCTCCGTCAGACCTCCTGCCTGCGTGAAGGTGGACCTCAGATGGTGGAAGTTTGCCCTGCTCGCTGGCCGTCAGGCGTTGTTGACAGAATGTTATTTTGTGATTGTCAGGCATCAACTCAATCGTGGCCATCGCCTCGTACACGGGCTACAACCAAGAGGATTCGGTGATCATGAACCGCTCAGCTGTGGATAGGGGCTTCTTCAGGTCCGTTCTTCACCCATGAGTACAAGGCTCTCACTTTTCGAGTCAGTCTGAAAGACTTGATGTCCTCTGCAGGTCTGTTTTCTATCGCTCCTACAAAGAGCAGGAGTCCAAGAAAGGCTACGACCAGGAGGAGATCTTTGAGAAGCCCACACGTGAAACCTGCCAGGGTGAGGACGGGTCTGTCCGGGCTCAACGTAGAGGAGCTCCATCAAACTAAACCGGCGTTCTTCACCCATCCAGGTATGAGACACGCCATATACGATAAGCTGGATGACGATGGTCTCATCGCACCCGGAGTTCGTGTCTCTGGAGAAGACGTGATCATTGGGAAGACCGTGACGCTGCCGGAGAACGACGATGAGCTGGACAGCACCAACCGGCGCTACACTAAGAGAGACTGCAGCACCTTCCTGAGGACCAGTGAGACCGGTATCGTGGACCAGGTGATGGTGACACTGAACCAGGAGGGATACAAGTTCTGTAAGATCAGGGTGAGACATGCGCACGCACGCATGCACGCACGCACACACGCACGCACACACACACACACACACTCTCCCCAAAGACACCTGAGGTTGTCAAATTTTTTGACCCGACAGGTTCGTTCAGTCCGGATTCCTCAAATTGGAGACAAGTTTGCCAGCAGACACGGGCAGAAAGGAACCTGTGGAATCCAGTACAGGCAGGAGGTATGGCTGCTAATGAGGGGCTAATCTGGGCTGGAGGGGTAATGCTGTTTAAGGGGGAGGGGGGCTTAATCTGGGCTGGAGGGGATAAATCTAGTGTGTGTGTGGGGGGGTAACTGTTGAGGAGGGAGTTTCATGTGGGCTGTTGGTGGGGGGGTAAACATGTTGACCTCTTGGTGTCTGAAGGACATGCCCTTCACCTGCGAGGGGATCACTCCTGATATCATCATCAACCCGCACGCCATCCCGTCCAGAATGACAGTCGGCCATCTGATCGAGTGCCTGCAGGGCAAGGTAACAATAAGTTGGATTCTCGCCTGTCCATAAGGATAATCGGTGATCATTTAATCCGTGTAAGATTGATGTAACTGTGATGACATCAGGGGTTACACTTCCCCGTTCCACTGTTCACCAACGTGTCCCAGCGCCGGTGCTGCTCACAGGCATCCCAAGATGCTCTTTCCTTTGAGAAACCTACGATCACAGGATATTTCTATTTGTTTTTCTCATGTCTTAGATTTAGTTTTGCTTTTTTCTGCTCCTTATATTGTTCCTTTTTTTTCCTTTCCCGCTACCACTATTTGCACTATTTGTAATGCTGTTGTAACAATTGAATTATGCCGATCGTGGATCAATTAAGTTTATCCTACCTAACCTTATCTTCCCATCGTTGGTCTCCTCAGGTTTCTGCAAACAAAGGCGAGATCGGAGACGCCACGCCGTTCAATGACGCCGTCAATGTGCAGAAAGTGTCCAACCTGCTGTCGGAGTACGGATACCACCTGAGAGGAAATGAGGTCAGCATGAAGCGGCCGGCTGTGGTCCGCTCTGGTCAGCCAATCAGAGCAGTTATTGATCATGGGTCCGCCATCAGGTGCTATACAACGGCTTCACTGGCCGAAAGCTGACGTCTCAGATCTTCATCGGCCCCACGTACTACCAACGTCTGAAGCACATGGTGGACGACAAGATCCACTCCCGGGCACGAGGCCCCGTCCAGATCCTGAACCGGCAGCCCATGGAGGGGCGTTCTCGGTTAGAAGCTGTCTGTCTGCCCTCCGCCCGTCTGTCTGTTTCCCTTCTGCCCGTCTGACTTTCTGACCGTTTCAGTGATGGAGGTCTGCGTTTTGGCGAGATGGAGCGCGACTGTCAGATCGCCCACGGGGCGGCTCAGTTTCTACGGGAACGTCTGTTTGAGGCGTCCGATCCGTATCAGGTTCACGTCTGCAACCTGTGCGGCCTGATGGCCATCGCCAACACGCGGACACACACTTATGAGTGCCGTGGCTGCCGCAACAAAACACAGGTACGTCCAGCAGACAACGGCCGCAGACCCCGCCCGAACCGTCGTCGGCGCGTGCTCTTCCTGATCAGTAATCAATATCTGCGGGTCTCCCTCTCAGATCTCACTGGTTCGGATGCCCTACGCCTGCAAACTTCTGTTCCAGGAGTTGATGTCCATGAGCATCGCTCCCCGCATGATGACATCATAGTAGCTTAGCCAATCAGAGTCCTCCTTGCGACAGGAAGTACTTTGTAATTGTGAAATAAAGGTTCATCTGAAAGTCCGACGTCTCCACTGACGGCTGGGCTGAGCATCGGAGGCCTGGATTCGGAGGAGGAGGTGAGCGAGGCATATCGGTCATGTACCCGCAGATTCTGATGGTCTCCAGCTCAGGGTCTGGACGAGAAGACCGACGCAGCTGTTTGCTTCCCATCTTAGACTGGGAGGAGCGCCGCCTCTGAGAGTTTAGTTTTTTCTCTCCTTTCTTTGTCTCATGTTCCATTCTGGTTTGGGCTGCGGAGATCCAGATCGGTGGTGCTGGATCTCCACCCGATTAGACCTTTTTATATTAAAATTTTGTCATTCAGAATGCAAAGCCTTTTTCATCATTATTTGTAAAGAAACACTTGAACATTATCTCCCTGGAAGTCAAAGGTCCACCTCCACCTGCTGCTGTCAGCAGACAGTTCAGCCGACTTCTGTTGCCAACCGGTTCAGTTTGAATTGAATGCAGACAGAAATCCTCGTCGTCGTCTTCAGGATGCAGATGACCTCCTCCTGTCAAATCAAACTTGTCCATCAGACACCTGGGCTCTCTGCGCAGGGAACCACAAAGTGAGCGTCTCCAGCTCGGTCCTTCGGGCCCTGGGTTGGGGGCTTTGCTCCAGGATGTCCCCTGGAGGGGGTCGCAGAGGCACCTCCCTGTGATCCCACCTGCCTCGGCAGGTCTGAACAGTCAATGCTGATGACCTTGGAGAGCCGGCCTGCCTCAGTTGTCGGCCTCATCATCCTCAGCAGATCAGTGCTGATGACATTGCTTTGGTTGCACATGGTAAGAAGTTCAGATAAGAAGTTTGAATTTTCAAAGTAAATCTTGGAAGCAGTTCAAACTTTCAAAGCTGAAAATGTAATCGACTTCAATCACATCATGAAAGAAACCTTTATTCCAAGAAAACCAGATCCCAACGCAGCTGCTGTGACAGCATCTTCCCGATAAATGACATACATGTCAGAGTGACTGATGAGGAACAAAACTCACTTCAGAAGCTTCTTTCAAAGACAAGGAAATTTGATATAGAAGGAATGAAAAGCTGGAAAACCTGAATAACCTTGAAAGGGTTAATTCTCAAAGCAAACAAGATGAGAAGAGTCCTGTCGTCACCGCCGGCCCACCAGCTGGTTACAGGTGGCTCTCCTTGGACACTGGAATGAAAGGACATGGTTTGAGGTGGAGCTCCGAGGCCTCAGACCGGATCACTGAGATCCACTCCAGATGCTTTCAAGAAACGGATCCTCATTTTCATCATTCCTCCCTTTCGAGGACTTTTCTTTCTCTTGATGAAAATGATTGATCAATAATGATGAATACTAGTTGATCATGAACCTAAATATTGATCTTTGAAAACTGGTCAATCTGCTGAAATACAAAAAAACATGTTTGGATGCTGAAGATGCAGTGGGGCATTAAAGGTCAGAGGTCAGTCATTAACATGCACATCTGTGGCATTTGTGCCGAAGAAGAGCATCAGACCCGTCCGTCAAATCGGGGGGGCTATGAGGCCACCGGCTGTCCGCTGTACCTTTGTTGACGACGATGTCATCGATGTCGTCGACCACGTGGATGATTCCCATGGCTGACGCCTCACCCTGGGAGTTGGTGGCGTGACACTCATAGGGCCCTTCTTCTTCTTTGGTGAGTGGCGAGATCTGACATGAAAAAGCAGACATGGTGATTGGTCTAGACTGAGGCCGTGTGTGTGTGTGTGTGTGTGTGTGTGTGTGTGTGAGACTCACCAGCACCCATCCAGTGACCTCGTGTTTCTCCGGACCTCCCCTCGTCTGAATCGCCAGGTTGTCTCTGTCACCAGGAAGGAGCTCCATCTTTTTCTTACCACTGATCACCTGCAGATGCATGACATCATCAAGCTCTTGTGATGTCATCATGGGCTCTGTTGATGTCTTTGGTACATTGATGTCCCTCAGTGATGAAGCTGAGCAACAACCTCTGAAGAACTGACCCAAACCTTCCAAGACGGTTGGTGGAAACCATCATTTTTGCGGTTATAAATTCCTGAAGGAAAATTGTCAAAGTTTTAGAAACATTTGCATCAAACATTTGACACCTTGGTGAAGATACCTCACTTTGGCGGGGTGATGCAGAGATGTCATCAGGGGAAATAGGCGGCAGAAGCCCCTGTTGCACGCTATTCATAGTTCTAAGCATCCACTGTGTGTGTGTGTTCACTGTGACCAGCAGTAAAAACAGGAAACAGGTGGGACCTCATTGTTTGGACATACAGCAGAAAGGAAGCAGGACGCGGGTGGCCCTTCGTTCCTCACGGACGTGAAAACATGGAGCTTCAAACGGATGAAAATGTGCTCCCAATGAGGTGAGTCAGGAACATTCTTCACAGGATCCAGACACCAGAAGGTCTTGGACATGAGCTGTCACAAATGTCTTCTGTAAGGGTTCCGACCATTGGCTTTTCCACATCTCTGCTGCGGAACAACATCTGATCCATCCTGAGATGGAGAGGGTTCGGCGGTCAGAAGCCGATCGATTCAACGATAAACAAGGAAACTGCTGATGGTTCAAAGTCTCCAAAGCTTCATTGGATGATCATGCTCACAGTGTTCACCATCGACATCGTTGTAACATGTGTGTGCGTGTGTGTGTGTGTGTCTTAGGGGGAACAAACCCTCTTCCAGGTGAGAACAGGTGTGGGCACGCCAACCGCCTCACAGCTCAGGTAAACCTGGGAGCCGCTCACGTTGAAGATGATCCTGGGTGGCGTGACGATGAGCGGCGCTGCGGACGACAGGATGGAACAGGTTGTGGGTCTGAGCGCGCTCAGTTAGGACCAGGAAGGAATGCGACACGTCGGAACAAGCCGTCATCATCGTTACATGTATCTACGCTCTATATTATTCGATAACATGGAAGGACTTCCGTCCAGAACGTCTCCAAAGGGGGAGAAGGTGTGACCTCAGCTACTTTCACCTAAATACAACATCACCGCTTTTGTAAATATCCCATCATTTGTGTCCGTCTGGCTTCTGCTTTGGAATTCAGTTCCATTCAACCCATTTCATCAATGTCATTAATGATCTAAGTTTGCTCTGAATCTCTGAAATGATCTTCAGTCAATCCTGACCTGGATGACCGGGATCCGTCCCGTCCTAAACAATGGCGGGACGTTCACGGAAAAATGAAAAGAAAACCCGAACAAGAGTTAAAAAGATGATTGTTTGTTGGAAATGAAGACATTGTTAAGAATATGTTGCTTTTTCCTTTGATTTGGTTGAAGATGAATTTCTGTTTGATGACAAGATGTACGTACACACACACACACACACAGGTCACCCCTTCCAAACCGTTCCTTGAAGCTCACAAACACACCGATACGCTCCACACACACGCACACACATACGCAAACACACAGAATGGCGCGAACACGCACCTGCAGCGCAGCGCCCTTTGTTCTGGATGCTGATTGGCTCCTCGCCCTGTCTCTGGCGGCTCGCGCTGGCGCTCTTCAGCGCGCATGCGGTGCGGTAAGTCGCGCCGTCGCTGCCGCAGACTTCGTGGTCACTCTTGCACACACAGATTCCCGCCTTGCTCTTCTTCTCCGCGCCGCCGCGGACGCACTCCAGTCCCGCTCCGCAGCGGCGCGCCGCCGCGCGTCGTCCGCCGCACACCTGCCCCTCCGCAGCCGCACACACGGTGCAGCAGCCGCACGCGTCCTGCAAGGAATCGGAGGGACAGCCGTCCGCAGGGAGGGGGGCGCACTGGGCCGGGTCGCACGGTCCGCATCCCGGGGCCGCCGAGAGCCGGACCGGCAGCACCAGCAGGACCGGAACCAGAGACAGGAGTGCCAGCGAAGGTTCCATGGCGATCGAACAAAGACCTGATCCCGAGGAGTCCTGGATCACATTGACTCCTCCTCGCACCTCCAGCTGATCCAGACCCTAGGAGCTCCCGGGGCGGGCACGTCACGGGGGGCGAGGAGGCAGAACGTCAAGGAACTTGGTTTCAGCCGTCAGGGATGGACTCACCTAGAAATACATCCGGACAGGAAGCGAAGGCTCCAAGTCACTTCCCCTTTCAGAGGTCGGCATTTTCGGGTCGCC
>CAAKHD010010950.1:0-13451 GCA_901007705.1 Fistularia tabacaria | reverse complement strand
TTCATTCTAGATGATGTTCTTCTATCACAAAGAACCCCTGAAACTTTTCTCCACCCATTCCAACCTGCTTGAACCTGTTTCTTAACCTCTTCTCCACACTCTCCGTTGCCCTGGACTGTTGACCCTAAGTACCTGAAATCCTCCACCTTCTTGATCTCCACTCCCTGCAGCCTCACCGTTCCACCCGGGTTCCTCTCATTCACACTCATATATTCTGTCTATCTGCGACTGACCTTCATTCCTCTCCTTTCCAGAGCAAACCTCCACCTCTCAAGATGTTCCTCAACCTGTTCCCTGCTCTCACTACAGATCACAATGTCATCTGCAAATATCATGGTCCATGAAGATTCCTGTCTAACCTCATCTGTCAGCCTGTCCATCACCACTGCAAACAAGAAGGGGCTCAAAGCTGATGCCTGACGAAGTCCCACCTCCACCTTGAACTTCTCTGTCTCACCTACAGCACACTTCACCACTGTCTCACAACCAGCATACATGTCCTGCACCAGTCTAACATACTTCTCTGTTACTCCAGACTTCCTCATACAAAACCAGAGTTCTTCTCTTGGCACCCTATCGTATGCTTTTTCTAGGTCTATATATATATATATATGTATACATGAGTAAGATATCGACAAAGAGGATGGACATGAGGGTTGGGAGGGACAGCAACTACTAATCATCACATGCTAACATTAGCAGTGGTGTTAGCAGTTACATGGTTAAAGGTGAAATGATGCTTCATGAGCTTGAATATCCAGTAAGCAAATCGAAGTCAGTTAAAAAATAAATGAAAAAAATAAAAATAAAAGAAATAAAAACTCCAAATACTAATCTGATTCCACCTTCGAAACACCTAAACAACAAATCCTACTGGGTGAAAAACAAAAACGGAGTCGTGACATTTAACTGTTCTATTCCTAAAGAGTGGTGCTATTTTTTTCTGCCGCACGGGAACAAGGTATCGCAAATCCAAAATCTAGTTAGCGGGAACGTGTCACGGCGCCACCCCCTCCATTTTTTTCCCACTCGGCGAGTCCGCCGTATCGCACGCATGCTAATGAAGACGTTAATTAGCCGTCTTGAGATGCCACATAAAATATGTATCGCTCGGGTTTCGCCGGACGTCAGAAGGTAGCCGTAAAGATAACGTCCCCGGACGCTGGGTCCTGTAATCCCTCACGCACATGAAAGAGGATCTGAGATATAAAGAAAAAGAAAAAGAAAAAAAAAAAAAAAGGGTGGCATTATCGCGAGTTGTAAAGCTGGGATTAAGACGTCTCGCCGCATTCTGCTCACCGATCGGACGTCTCAATTAATTCACGGCTTGCTCGGCTTGGGATTTATTTTTTATTTTCCCTTTCTATCTCCGGGCCATCTTGAACTCCCAGCTGTTTTCCGGAGCCATAAGAGGCGAGTTCGTCCTACATATGTATGCCGCCGCATATATCATTTAATATGAATCACTGAGCCCTTTTTTTATTTGACTGTTTTTCTTAGCACAGCCATTAATGAGGGTACAATAATTATCATCTGGAATTTGAATATTTGCTGCTTTGTGTGCTACATATAGATGAAGCCTTGGTGTGGCCATCTGGTCCCCCGGTCAAAGGGATGCAAGACCACATGTGCAATCAGATTGCAGAAGAAATAAATGATGAAACAAATATATATATACATGCACACACACACATACATACATAAATATATATATATATATATATATATGTTTAAAGTGGACGTTATTCCTGCAGAACGACTGTAAAACTATAAATATATACATAAATATATGATATTATTATTGTTATTACTGCAATCATTATTATCAGCATCTTCAGTATTGGTAATACTACTGCTACTACTGCCAAGAGTCAAAATCACACTACTGCTACTAATAACAATAATACTAGTACTACTACTAATAATAATACTAATAACAACACTGTAAAAAACTCGTGATACAACTTCACTTCAATACTGCAATCACTTTAGTACTTCCGTCATGGTAAAATCGCAAAAAACAAAGACAAAATAAAGAAATTGCACTCTATCCAAACCTACCTCGCGTTAGCTCGCCGTTGTTTGTTGTTTTGTGTGAGAAATGATTCAAAATTTTTTGTTGTACTTTTGCACCGTGGGTCTCAGAGTAACACTATTTCAATGCTCTGTACGTGTGAACATATGGCAGTATTGACAATAAAGTTGACTCTGACTTGACTTTTTTGAAAAACAAACAACAACTATAATAACAACAGCAACAACAACAATAATAATAATAAGAATAATAATAATAATGATAATAATAATAATAATAATAATAATAATAATGATAATAATAATAATAATGATGATGATGATGATGATGATGATGATGATGATGATGATAATAATAATAATAATAATAATAATAATAATAATAATAATAATAATAATAATAATAATAATAATAATAATAATAATAATACTTATTATTATTATTATTATTATTATTTGAATGTGTTGTGACACATATTGCTGGTCTCGTAGCATAGCTGTCCAAGAGTGGTTTAAATAAAGTCGGACCTATCAGCAGCGTGTCATCGACATATACTTAGATATTGGCGCAAAGTGTGACTTGAGATCTGCAGAAAAGAATGTAAAATAATTAAAAGAAAAAGAAACTTTCACAGTTTAATTTTTTTTGGTGAAAAGAACTGCATTTTTTTTATTTTTTATTTTATTTTATTTTTTTTATTTTGTTAAAGGGGGAAAAAATACGAATCAGCATGTTATCAAGTAGCTTATTCACTTTACAGAAAAATGCAACAAAAAGTGTACTGAATTGTGTTTTACATTTTTTTTTTTTTTTTATCAATTAGTATTTTAATTATGTTGTTTAACTGATACAAATAAAGTAAAATAAATAAATAAATAAATAAAGTTAGTACTTTTCCGAACTTTTGGACAAATGTTTACGAGTGTCACTATAATTTCTGTATCCATCTCGTTCAAAATCAGTGAGTTATTTCGTAAGTTATGGTGCCGCCACAGTCAGCCCTGCGGCCGAGCTGGTTTTTTCCAGCGTTTCCCCTTCAAGAGCCGAGCCGGGTGACACCACTGGAAAGGACCAAAAGGGTCAGGCTGGATTTAAAAAAAAATAAAAATAAAAATATAAACGATAAAGTGACAGCAGAACGCCATGAGGCTCATCCCCGTCGCCCCCTTTAACGGGGGAAAAATAATTTGGCGCAGTGATTAAATGAACGGTTGTCATTTGAAAGCCCACAAGGTTGTTCTCTCAGCGAGAACGGCGAGCTTGTTTGTTCCCTCCTCCCCGCCTCGGATTCGCTGGCGGGATTTACGCCGCGCTTTCCACGGAGAGGAGAGAACATCTCTGCCTGTTCCGAGCATATTACCATTAATTACTTAAACGTAGCCTCGCCTAATTAAAACCAAATTACAATAGTTAAAAATAAAACGGCGTAATTAGGGTTTAATTCTATAGCTTGATTCTGACTGCAAAGCAGTAATTTAGCTCTCCAATTTGTGGAATTAGAGCGTTGAAAATATGACTTTGAGAGAGAAATCAGAAGAAAAAAAGTGTTTTTATTTTACATTTTTTGAAAGAAACATTGATGCTGTTACGTTATGATTGTTGTTATTCTTATTATTGTTTGTTTTTTTTTTCCTTTTTTATTTGGCAATTCATTTGGCCATTCAGGTCATTTAATTCTATATACTTATAACGCTGAGCACACATTCTATAATTTTGGGGGAATTCTTGGTCATTTAAGAATACTTTCTTGATTTTTTTTTCCCAACAAATCTTGAAGCCATCTTTTCTCTCTTTTTTTTCTCAATTTTTCAAACGTATAATTATTAATTTTCAATTAATGCTTTTTTATTCTTTTTACTGTTTAAGGGGAATTACCTCAATTTTAACCTCCAGATTATAGTGAATACATAACTTTGCAGGTTTATTCATCTCAATCTTTAATCTCTTCAAGCATAATTAATCAGATATATTCTGGCAATTTTTCCCGATTTTTTTAGGTGATTCCCTGAAAGTGTTTGAATTTATATATCTACATATATATATATAAATATAAAAAGATACAAATATATAAAAAATGTCCTACTTTTAAAACCTTAGGGGCCTTTTCAACTAAATGGAAGCAAAGTTAATCATCAATATCATCAATTATTCATTCTTCTATCTTTTAGGTGATTCCCTGAATGTATGAATTCAAAATTTATGAATTTATATCTATATCTATATCTGTATATATAGATATATACATATATGTAAGATAGATAATCATCATTATTTTTCCTGCAGTAATTCTGCATTTAAAGGTATTTTCCGATGTATTTTCAGGCGATTCATTGATATTTAAACACAATTCAGCTCATTTTTTTCCATTTTAATACCCGTTTGATCAGATTTGGAAACGCCTTTAGTTGCTTTTTCTTTGCTTATTTCTTTATATTGGCATATGAGGAAACAGCATGTTAGTGGTAAAAATGGCACATCTATTCTTGGGAGCACCGAGGACGTGCCCTAATTCTACACAGGTGATCCTGTGCATGCACACACACACACACACACACACACACACTCTCCACGTGAGCAGCCTCAGGTGATCGCCATGCTTGGCTGACCTGACCGTCGCCGCTCGTTTGCATCACGGACCCGACGGAGCTTCATGGCGTCGGAGGAGTCGTAAGCGGCGGCGACGTGAAATATTGACACACCTCGTGCCACAGAATCACTGGTACAGAACATGTAGCGCCACTGCTACTGCTACTGCTAACGCTACTGCTAAGTCTCTCCTGAAAATACTAGGATTGAACCAGGGGGGTCACGGCAGGATGACACTGAAAGGTCTCTCATATGATTTGAATATCAGAGAGGAAATGTTTCTAAAATACCTTCAGCCCACCAAGAAAATTAATACAATTCCAACGAGAAATGGCGTAAAAGCAGGGGGAAAAATGAATACGATATGTATACACACATTAAAATAACCAATATATATATTTTTTATATTTTTTTGTAATGAGAAAAATCGAAACACAGCAGTTTGCAGCATCAGAGGAGGAAAAAATACATAAAAGAATGTGACATTTTCAAAACTCTGCAAAATACAATAAAAATAAAAGTTCACCTTTATATACATATATATATATATATATATATATATATATATATATATATATATATATATATATATATATATATATATATTTATATATATAGAATTCACACACACACATACACATATATATAGATAAATAATACATGTGTCTATATGTGTGTGAAAATATATATATATATATATATATATATATATGTGTGTGTGTGTGTTTGGTGATATACTTGAATTTATATATGTGTATATATATGTGTATATACATATGTTTGCGCATGTATATATATATATATTTTTTTTTTTTCTCTTTTTTGTTGTGCTTATTTATTTGTTGGCTTTTTGATATTGTTATTGATGCGCTGCTGGGTCACACAAATTTCCCCTATTGGGATCAGTAAAGTATTACCTGATCTTATCTTACCTTATCTTACATGTCTGAAGCATCTCAGTCTGGCTTTTTGTCTGTGGAGGTTCTCAGTCATCCAGGTCATGGAAATCTTCTTGTCGAGGCAACTGGACTTGAACTTCTTCACTTGAAGAGGTTTCAGTGAAGCCTGCCGAAGAAGCCTCTCGGATGAGGGTGAAACGTCTTCAAGTGGAGAAAATTCAAGCCCAGTCGCCACAACAAGAAAAAAGTCTGTGTTAATCTCCAGAACCTCTAACTTGTGCCGTCCTTCTGATGGACTCATTCATGTTATCTTTGGATACTTAATATCCTCCACCTTTCTTGTCTCTACTCCCTTTAAACCCTTTAAATCCCTTTAAACACATGTATTCTGGAGATTTTGGTGGATTTTGGATCCACTTCTAAAAGCTTGTCCATCACCATGTCTAACAAGAAATAGCTCAGAGCTGATCCTTGCTGCAGTAGATACTCTCCAGCAGGCCTCTCAAGAAATTACTTGTCAGTTCTGCTTTTTAATAGATAATATGTATTCATACATTATAAGTATAGCAATGACTTTCCGAGGGCACTGCGTGTGGACTATTGCTGATTTCACCCTGTGGGCTCTTGTTTCCTTCAACCAAAGGGACCAAGTTAATTTATTACATAAAAAAAATGCCACATTCTGGATTCAATTTTCACTTGTCTGGAGAACAACGCAAATTTGAAATAAAGACAGTGTCAGGGATTACACAGAAACAGCCTCGATGGAGAAAACACAAAGCAGGTAAATTAAAGATGAATGTATGGAAAAAAAAGGGAGTTGGTGTGAAACAGCGGTGTCATTTTGATGCTCCTCGGAGATTGAATGGACGCATCAGCTTTCCTCCCATAACATTACTCTGTGAGATGATTCTCACTGTCGATATTATACTCATGTTCAAATCGCTTTACACTCGATTGCAGTCAACTGTTCACACACACACACACACACACACACATACCGATGCTGCCATGCAGGGCACATTAGTATAGAAGTGATCGTATTGGAACTGGGGTTAAGAAGTCTAAAACGCAACTGACATTTTTTTTTTTTCTGCTGACAAAATCAACAGGACTGACCGTAGCAGCTGTTCATGATGTCAGTGTGAAGTACATGCAAGGCTGGAAGCACTTCATATTTTCACAATCATCGGTTTGATTGATGATACATTATTATTTCAAAAGCAGTTCCTCTCAAGATTGCGGCTTTTTGTTCTGTTCTCTTTTTCCCTTCGCCTTTGCACCTCAGGGAACACTCACGCATGTGTTGCTTTTTTTTGGGGTTATCATGTATTTTTTAATCATTTCCTTCCCTGAAAATGGACTTTTCTCAAGAGCAGGTTTCTCCGCTGGGAACAATAAAAGAAACGTACTTTGAGAATTTTCCGGCACTGAAAGAACCAGCATTTACATCACGCTGGTTCGCGCCTTCGCCTCACAGCAAGGTCCCTCGTTGGATCCCGAAGGGTCCCTGGGAGCTATGACTTGTCCACGCCGGTTCCTCCTCCACAGTTTGGACTTGATTGTGTCCACTTGTTTCTATTCAAGTGTGCATGTAAATATTGGGCCGGGGCTCAAGCCTATCCCGGCTTTCGTTGGACGAGAGGCAGGGTTCGAACTAGAACCCCGATTTAGAAGGCATACGACCATTCACTTCTCATTCAAACTTCGTAAAAAGACATGAACCCATTCACGCGTCATATGAAGGCATAGAACCATTCACTAATTCTCTGCGGAGGTTCTCATGGTGAAATTTCGTCAAAATCTTCTTGTCTTGGCAACTGGACTTGAATTTGAACGTTTCACTCCTCATCCGAGAGGCTTCTTCAGTTCCAATGACCTGTGGGAAGTTTCCGAATATAAGTGAGTGGGTCTATGGTGGTTTGTTATGTAAATGGAGAGTTGATCGACTGAAAACTAGGTCGAAGGGGGTTGTTATGCGAATGGCGCGTCGTCTCGTTTGGGACAAAGGAGCAACTTTTCGGGATTATCCGGATTGGAATGGGAAAAGGTGAAGCCAGACAAAGGTGGGAAACCTGTTGGATCACATGAACTGAGGCTCATGTGGAAGTTACTGGGGGACGGTTCTGGTGGTGAATGTTTCCTGATCGTTTGGAGGGAACAGATGGTAAGCAGATACCATGACGGATTCGCACACACCAACCTCCCCTCTGCATCCGTCAGGTAATCCCCCCCAAATTGCTCCTTTATCCCCAACGAACAACACCGCCATTAGCATAACAACCCCCTCGAGGACCCCTTGAACGGTTGGGATTGCCGTGGGGCGGAAACATAAACCACTGCGCCACCGTTGCGCCTGTGGAGAGTTTCCAGCGTACATCTGCCGGAGTCGGCCGTTGGTCCAAGTTAAGTGGGTTGGTTGTGTTAATGAGTGAGTTGTTTTGCAGAAATGAGGTTGCATGGGGTTATTGTGTCAGGTTGCATGGGGTTATTGTGTCAGCGCATGCGTCATTTGGGAAGCAAAGCTTCACAATCCGATGGCTCACCTGAGTTGGAATCTGAACAGGTAATAGCACTGATAGTACGGCTAATGCAGGGGTGCCCACAATTTTTTGGCTTGCAAGCTACTCTTAAAATGACCAAGTCAAAAAAACGACCAGCAGTAAAAATGATTCATATACATATTTCTATACACACACCAAGTACTCAATATCTAAAATATGTATTGTTTCCCTTGCATAACAGCATGAACATGTATGGCACAATACAATTCTGTACATTTTTGGCCATTGCTTTGCTCTGATGGCGTCTTGCACTGAATGGACAGTGCTAACTAACACGTAGCCCAGCCTCAAACACTTCCAAATGTCCATCAGTCACGGTGGAACGGTATTTGTATCGAGATCTCGGATTGGCTGGACTGTATGTCAATCAAGCCTGTCAGTGCCGTGGTGGGGATGGATGATAGGCTAACGGCTATTTTCAATGGCATGCGATCTACCCACACTAACTGTACTCTAGTGTATTCTGTGGCTCGCGGTTGAGTCGTTTTTCCTTTTTTTTAACGTAGAGTTTATTTTAAAAGGCAGGGCTCTGTGATCCGCCCGCGTTGCCTTTGAGATCGACCGGTAGATCGGGATCGACGTGTTTGCCGCCCCTGGGCTATTGTATAGATCGCATACAAAAGAAGAAGCTAGGTCGCCCCCGGGGCCTGGTTTGGGTCAAGGATCTCTCCGGGCGGTTTGCAGGGTGCAGACGGATACGGTACCACCAGTGCCTTGATCTGTCTTTGGACGGATCTCGTACAGAGGCAGAAGGTCATAGACCTCCTCCAACACGGTTCTTTGCTGAACAATCCTGTTGTTTTTTTTCTCCCAGGAGGAAGTGGGGCTATCTGAGCTGCAAAGCACAAATGTTAAAGCTTTCTTACTTGTTATGAATCAGGACCTTTTTTGCTTGGAATCAGAGACGACATTGAACGACTATATAACGGCTATAACAAGGACAGTCGTAAAAAGAAGTTAGAACATTGTTCATTGGTTGAAGACTTGACTCATTCGGTGCCATTCACTAATATCTGAAGGAGGTTTTTTTTCATGGCACAAAAGATAAAGTTTCAGCGTTTCATTCACGTAATTCAGTAAACCAGTTTAACTAATAATGAATCGAAGAACTTACATTTTTTTTATTTTCTAAATGCCACAGACTATTTATTATAACACTGTCAACGCTTTGCAGGTAATATGCCGCTAATCATTCATTCATATTTTTTTGGAGATGCGCAAATATTCATTGACAGGAAAGGTTCGGATTTTTTTCATGCATCAGTTCTGCCGGCTGGTTTCTCAGGAACATGACCAAGGCACTACTGCGGCAAAAAACAACATCAAATACAAAGAAACAAAAATAACATGACATAACTCAATTAATACCCTTTGCAACCTCTCTTGTTATGCAATTTTCACTCGTGCCGTCACCCGTGAAAACTGTTGCCATGGAAACCTCACCTCAGACCCGCAGGAGGATGACTGTTGACTCGCCTGCGCCTTGAAGCCTATTGCTTTCGAGTGGGACGTTTGGATATGAAATGATATTCTATACGTGTGGCCATTAGCCGGTTGTCATTTGATTAAAGATAGCGTTAAAGTCGGAAACACTGCCAATCGGTGCGAATCATTTGAAACTAGATTATGTTTTCCCCTCGTGGATGCCTCATCAGGCAGGATGTTGAATACCATGTCATGGAAAATGGAAAATTTTATTCATAACTGTATCCGTTAACGGTATGTTTGCTTTTCTAGGAAGGTCTGTAGATATATATGCGAAAGGTTTATATAGGTGTAAAAGAAAAATAAACAAGTGTGTGGCGCGGTGGTTAGCGCTTCCATCTCACAAGGAGGTCCCTGGTTGGTCTACATGTTCTCCTCGTGTCTGCTGGGGTTTCCTCCTGCAGTCCAAAACATGCAGGAGTTACATGGAGACCCAAAACTGCCCGGACGTGTGGATGAGAGAGTGATTTTTTTCAGCGCCTTTCTTAAAACCCGAAGACACTTTTACAATAGAGAACAGTGGATGAAAACTAAAGATAGAACGGAATTAGATGAAATGGACATGAAATAGAAAAAATGCAAGGCAAATGAAGTGCAGAGGCAGATGGCAAGTTTGACCAGATGGGTTTTGAGACTGGATGTTGAAGATTTGAAAAGAGAATTATGTGGAATTATGTCGTGTGACGAAGAGTTCAAGAGTTTGGGAGCCGAGCGGCTGGATGCTCTGCTCCCCGTGGTGCTGAGGAGGGCAGGGGTCACAGTGAGGTGGATGGAAGAGGAGGATCTGAGGGAGCTGGCTGGAATTTGAAGTGTGAAGTGTGATGTGGAGGAGGTCAGACAATTAAGGAGGGGTGAGGTTGGCTTTTAAGGCGTGAAGAAGGACTTTAAATTCAGGTCTTTGGCTGCGGGACTGGGCTGATGTGAAGGGATGAGGGGATAGAACTTTGGTTTCGTCGTGATTTCGAACCGACGAGGAGGAGTTTAGTGCTTTCACTGTTTAGTTTGAGGAAGTCAGAGATGAACCTGGATTCTATTTCAGATAAGCAGCAGGTGAGGGAGGAGGGTGGGATGACCACTTTTTTTTCTTTTCTTGTGCCGCTGCTACTTTGCACTGAGAAAACCATCATGCTGCTATTGCACCATATACCGCATACGGTACTACCTACTGACAACAAAACTCTACACAAAAAAAACCTTCCGCTGCTACTCTCGAATATCAGTCTGTATCGGCGTGCACTTTATACCTCACTCCTCATAGTTTAATGTTTACTGTTTGATGTTAAAGTGCACTTTACTGCGAATTTGCACTCTATTATTGTTATTTTGTTGAGTTCATATCAAGGTGGGATTGTGATAAACATCTTCTCGATTCCTCTGTATGTCCAGTACATGCGGGGAAATTGACAATAAACCTGACTTTGACTTTTGATTGTAGAGTTTGGTTTGCTGGAAAGGTTCAGCGTGTCAACCACGAAGCGGTTGGATATTGGATTTACGGAAAGTCTCGCTGTTGGGGACGAGGTAGATGCCGAAGAGAAGGGGAAGATAATACTTTATTAATCCCCATAGGGGAAATTCGGGTGTTGCAGCAGCAACATTAGAAAAAAACAAACAAAAAAAACAGGAAAGACATATACACACATACATAAATGCATACACATATGCACATATGTCACCATACATGCCCACACACACGTATACATACGTGTGGTGACTGACGAGGTGTCGGATTTGAATTCACCTCTCAAATTGACTCGTGAATGAAAGGGTGTACGGTTGTGTGTCTCTACATGATCTGTGAATGAGAGAATGAATGCTTGTCTGTCTCTATATGTGGTCCCGCGATCGACAGGCGCCCAGTCAAGGATGAACCCAGCCTCCGAGCCAATGACAGCTGGGATAGTCTCCCACCCCCCTGTATGGATAATGAATTATTGGATGAACTTGACTTTAAACGCAAACCATCATTAGACTGTTAAACCATGAAGCGCGTTTACTTGAATAAAACTGCAACGAGACGTTCGCCTGCTCCCACCAGTATGCTCCTGGAGGCCTCTATCTGACTAAAAGCAATGATTGCATTTTTAAAACGCGCGTGTAAAAAATCAATTTCAGTCATCTCAGATGAACATTAAATTCCTACAATATTAACTGCACAAGGTAATTCCTCACAACCACCTAAATATGTCATAATGATGAATCATTTCAGCTAAACGCGGCTCGATGCACAGAGCATCTGTATATTTATATTCCTACGTTGATGCTTTATTATACATTTCTTTATTATACATTTTTTCATTATGATTCCTCTTATGTTGTATGTATGTACCTGCATTTAATTGCATGTAAAAAACATTGACATGTAAATAACCTTCAGAAATGTAAATATTTTATTTGGGGTTTTTTCTCCCCGTTTTCTTTCTATGGCTTGTCTTGCAGAAAGAATATAATGAGAAGGCAATTTACATATTTTATAGTCAGGTATATTATTTTATAAATAGATACATTCAGTAAAGAAAATTATGCCATGAATTAATTTATATATCAATGTGTTCAGTGAGGTATGTTCTATATAGATACATTCGGTAAGGGCTTTGCCACTGGAACACTTTGTCACTGGCCACTGGAACCACTGGGCGGGGACGGCCGATCGAGACGTCAAACAGCAGGCTTAAGCCACGCCCCCAAACCCCTAGTCCCGTTGGGTGAGAGGCCACACCCCTCAGTGTCCACCACAAAGCAAGAAAAAAATTATGCTGATACCACTCTGTTAATGCTCTGTTAATGCACAATCTATGGCCAAAAGTATTCGCTCACCTGCCTTGACTCGCATTAAGTGACATCCCATTCCTAATCCGCAGGGTTCAGTATGATGTCGGTCCACCCTTTGCAGCTAGAACAGCTTCAACGCTTCTAGGAAATGCTGTCTACAAGGTTCTGGAGTGTGTTTATGGGAATTTTGAAGCATTCTTTCAGAAGGGCATGTGTGAGTTCACACACTAATGTTGGAGGAGAAGGCCTGGCTCTCAGTCTGCGCTCTGATTCATCCCAAAGGTGTTTTATCGTGTTGAGGTCAGGAGTCAAGTTCATCCACACCCGACTCTGTCACCCATGTCTTTATGCACCTTGCTTTGTGCACTGGTGCACAGTCATGTTGGAAAAGGAAGGGGCTCCGAACTGTTCCCACAAAATTGGGAACATAGAATTGTCCAAAACGCCTCGGGATGCTGTAGCTGTCAGAGTTCCTTTCACTGGAACTAAGGGGCGAAGCCCATCTCCTGAAAAACAACCCAGCACCATAATCCCCCTTCCAACAAACTTCACACTTGACACATTGCGGTCAGACAAGTAGCGTTCTCCTTGGCAACCGCCAAACCCAGACTCGTCCATCAGATTGCCAGATGGAGAAGCGCGAGAGAACGCGTCTCCACTCCTCGAGAGTCCAGTAGCGGTGCTTTCCACCACTGCATCCCACGCTTTGCACTGAACTTGGTGATGCCTGGCTTGGATCCAGCAGCTCAGCAATGGAAACCCGTTCTATGAACTTCTCTGCGCACTGTACTGGAGCTCATCTGAAGGCCACATGGAAGTTTGGAGGTCTGTAGAGATTGACTATGCAGGAAGTTGGCGACCTCTCGGCATGATGCCCCTCAGCATCCGCTGACCCCGCTCCGTCAGTTTACGAGGCCTGACCACTTCCTGGCTGAGTTGCTGTCGTTCCCAAACACTCCCATGTTCTTCTAATCCAGCTGACAGTTGACTGTGGAAGATTTAGGAGGGAGGAAATTTCACAGCTGGATTTGTTGCCCAGGTGGAATCCAATCACAGCTCCACGCTGGAACTCACTGAGCTCCTCCTTTCACAAATGTTGTAAAAACAGTC
>CAAKHD010010948.1:244336-256083 GCA_901007705.1 Fistularia tabacaria | reverse complement strand
GATTTCAGTCATTTTGACAGATATTACATAGTCTTATACCCCATTTAACATATTTCAGAACCAGACACCTGCTACTACGCCTTCATGTGTTGTGCACCAAAATGGTCCAAAGCTCTCTTACTCGCCGATACAAACACTTTTTGAAAAACAAATCTATAACTTTTGAAAAATTTCCTGGACTTCAGTCATTTTGTCGCATATTTTATAGTTGTATACCCCATTTAACAAATTTCAGAACCAGACACCTGCTACTTAGAATTCATGTGATGTGCACCAAAGTGGTCCAAAACACTCTAACCCGCAGACACAAACACTTTTTGAAAAATACAGCTATAACTTTTGAAATAGTGGCTGCATTTCAGTCATTTTGACAAATATTGCACAGTTTTATACCCCATTTAAAATATTTCAGAACCAGACACCTGCTACTAAGCATTCATGTGTTGTGCAATAAAGTGGTCTAAAATGTCCCAACTCGCCGAGATAAAAAACTTTTTTTACAAACATAGCAGTAACTTTTGAAATAGTGGGTGCATTTCAGTCATTTTGACATATATTGCATTGTTCTATACCCCATTAAAAATATTTCAGAACCAGACACCTGATATTAAGCATTCATGTTTTTTGCACCAAACGGGTCCAAAATGCTCTAACTTGCCGAGATAAACACTTTTTGACAAACATAACTATAACTTTTGAAATGGTGGCTGGATTTCAGTCATTTTGGCAAATATTTTATAGTTGTATACCCCATTTAACATATTTCAGAACCAGACACCTGCTACTATGCATTCATGTGTTGTGCACAAACGTGGTCAGAAACGCTCTATCTCGCCGAGATAATCACTTTTTGCCAAACATAGCTATAACTTCTGAAATAGTGGCTGGATTTAAGTCATTTGGACATATTTTGCATAGTTGGACACCCCAATTAACGAATTTCAGAACCAGACACCTGCTACGAAGCATTCTTGTTTTGTGCACCAATGTGGTCCAACACGCTCTAACTTGCCGAAATAAACACGTTTTGAAAAATATAGCTCTGACTTTTGAAATAGCTGCTGGATTTCCGTAATTTTTACTTATATTGCATAGTTTAATACCCCATTTAACGTATTACAGAACCAGAAACCTGCTACTAAGCATTCATTTGTTGTGCACCAATGTGGTCCAAAACGCTCCAACTCGCCAAGATAAACACTTTCTGACAAACATAGTTATAACTTTTGAAATAGT
Source organism: Fistularia tabacaria (assembly GCA_901007705.1). Lineage (NCBI taxonomy): Eukaryota > Metazoa > Chordata > Actinopteri > Syngnathiformes > Fistulariidae > Fistularia > Fistularia tabacaria. The sequence continues at coordinate 254,847 of CAAKHD010010948.1, read as the reverse complement.
GGCTGGATTTAAGTCATTTTGACTAATATAACATAGTTGCTTACCCCATTTAAAATATTTCAGAACCAGACACCTGCTACAAAGCATTCATGTGTTGTGCACCAAAGTGGTCCAAAACACTCCAACTCGCCAAGATAAACACTTTTTGACAAACAGAGCTATAACTTTTGAAATAGTGGCTGGATTTCAGTCATTTTGACAAATAATTCATAGTTGTATACCCCATTTAACATGTTTCAGAACCAGACACCAGCTACACAGCATTCATGTGTTGTGCACCAAAGTGGTCCTAAACACTCTAACTTGCCGAGATAAATACTTTTTGACAAACATAGCTTTAACTTTTGAAGTTGCAGCTAGATTTCAGTCATTTTGACATATATTGCACAGAATTACACCCCATTTAACATATTTCAGAACCAGTCAACTTCTGCTAAGCATTCATGTGTTTTGCACCAAAGTGGTCCAAAACGCTCCAACTAGCTGAGATAAAAACTTTTTGACAAACATAGCTGTAACTTTTGAAGTAGTGGCTGGATTTTAGTCATTTTTACATATGTTGCATATTTTATACCCCATTTAACGTACTTCAGAACCAGACTCCTGCTACGAAGCATTCATGTGTTGTGCACCAAACGGGTCCAAAACGCTCTAACTCGCCGAGATAAACACTTTTTGACAAACATAGCAATAACTTTTGAAATAGTGGCTGGATTTCAGTCATTTTGACAATATTGCATAGTTGTATACCCCATTTAACATATTTCAGAACCAGACACCTGCTACTTTGCATTCATGTGTTGTGCACAAACGTGGTCAGAAACGCTCCATCTCACCGAGATGATCACTTTTTGACAAACATTGCTGTAACTTTTGAAAAAGTGGCTGGATTTCAGTCATTTTGACAAATATTGCATAGTTGTATACCCCATTTAACATATTTCAGAACCCGACACCTGCTATTAAGCATTCATGTGTTTTGCACCAAAGCTGTCCAAAACGCACCAACTCGCCGAGATAAACACTTTTTGACAAACATTGCTATAACTTTTGAAGGGTCAACTGGATTTCTGTAATTTTGACATATTTTGCATAGAATTACATCCTATTTGACATACTTCCGAGCCAGACACCTGCTACTAAGCGTTCATATTTTGTGCACCAAAGTGGTCCAAAACGCTCTAACTCGCCGAGATACACACTTTTTAACAAATATTGTCACAACTTTTGAAGTGTTCATATTTCCCCCTTTTTCTTCCGATTCACAAATTTGACAATAATTACAGGCTTTTTCTTTTTTTCCTAGTTTGGAAGAGTCAGACATGCTGATATGTGTTGGCTCTCTCGATGAATACATTGTTTTCCCATGAATGTAATCATCTGTAGTTCCAGGGTTTTCAGCTCCTATATCTTCATGGTGTTTTTCAGCAGTTTAGCCAGCAGCCCGGGCATCGGTCTCATGCCAGGTCTCGATCCTGGTGATTACAAGGTCTTCTGCTTTGGAATACTGCTCCAAATCATCCACCCTATGTTACAAGAGCTCAATCCTTTGTTCTTTATGTTTGATGATAGGCCTGATGATGATAATGCTCTCTGTTGTCGAGCCACTTCACTCATATCCCTTGACATGAAGTTTAGGGACCCTATAATATCTGCCATTTCACTCGCAAGTTTGGAAAAGGACATCTTGCTCCAGATAGAGTTGAAATGTCACTGTAGCTTGTCTTTTGTTACTCAATAGCTCAATAGCTTTGACAGTTGTTGTATACAATATCCACTTCTCTCTCACACACTATTGAGGCACACTTTGATTCACTTCGAATTATATATGGCAATCATAAAATATAGGTGGACTCTCAAGTTTGATGATATGATCATTGAAAAAAGAAAGAATCTGATCAAAGATCTTATACTGGCAGTACTATATGGGATGGAAGTTAGGCTAACAGTTGATTTTTTCGATTGATATGCCATCTACCCACACTACCTGGGTGGGTACTGGATTATATTCTGTGGTTAACTCGATTTTATGTTGCGCAGTCTACTGTGCATGATAGAGTTTCTTTTGAAAGGCAGGGCTCCGTGATCGACCTGCAATGCCAGTGCAATCAGCGGTAGATTGTGACTGACTTTTGGGCACCTCTTGTCTTTCCTATATTCGGCGTTGGTACGTACAATTAGTTGTACATACTTGAGCGCAACTTCTCACTCATTCTTCAATATGTAAAGACCTAGATTGCATTCATGTCAGTTGACTAAACTTCTTTTTCTTTCAGCTGCTCCCTTCAGGGGTCACCACAGCGAATTATCCTCCTCCATCTAACCCTATTCTCTGTATCCTCTTCTCTCACACCATCTAACTTCATGTCCTCTTTCACTGCATCCATAAATCTTCTCTTTGGACTTCCTCTAAGCCTCCTGCCTAGCAGTTCCAAACTTAGCATCCTTCTACCTTTATATTCATTATACCTCCTCTGCACATGACCAAACCATCTCATTTGGCCTCTCTGACCTTATCTCCAAAACAACTTACATGTACTCTCCCTGTGATGGACTCATTCCAGATCCTATCCATCCTCATCACTCCCAAAGAGAACGTCAACATCTTCACTTCTGCTACCTCCAGCACTGTTTCCTGTCCCTGCAAACATGCAGGTAGATGAAAGTTCCTGCTGGACATCTCTGCCTGTCGCACCTCCTCCAGTTCCCCTGGTTCAGCTGCAGGGACACACACTGCAGGATCATCAGCCATGAACCACCATTCACCAACATATCACCCTTTTACACCTGGAACATCTCCTGGTGGCGGGACGTTTTCCTGTCATTCCCTGCAGCTGATTGCCTCCTGTGGCTGTTGTTGCTGTTCTTTGTTGGGGTTTGCTGTTGTTGAGGTTAGCTGTTCTTTCCCCAGCAGCTATCATTGTGGCGAGCTCTACGCACCCTGAAAAACCTGGGACTCCTGCTTTCTGCCAATACGGAGAAGAAGATCTTTTCTTCTACGTTGAGCAGTGCAATGTTTCTGAATTGGCTTATGTCCTTGGAGTTTGGAGTTTGGGGATGACGACCACTACTGCTCTTTGCCATTCTGATGGGATAAGTTGTTTCTTCCAGGCAGTTTTCATCAGGTACCACAGTAGTGCTAGCATCTTGGAGCAGTTCTTGCAGAGCCTGAAGGGGAAACTATTTGGGGCAGCATAGCACAGGAGGTAGAGTGATTGTCTTTGAAACCGAATATTCCTGGTTCGATTCCCCGCTCCTTCTTGTGTGTCCACGTGTTGTTAAGCAAGACACTGAACTACAAACTGCTCCCCTGGTGCTTGGAGATGACAGCCAACTGCTCATGGCTCATCCATGATGGGTTAAATGCGGAGAACGAATTTCCCCACGTGGGATGAATAAAGTGTACATTATTTTTGGGGGGCCAGGGGCGGAAGCAGAACTGCCTTATTAACAACTGACCTGACTTCGATGAGCTTGGGAGGCGTGTTTTTTTCATCACTGGCTCCCAATGAAGGCAGACACTTTTCCTTCCCTTCCCTAATCTTCCGTGCTTGCTGCTCTTTGTCTTGTGCTGTCTGTATCTTAATTATCGGAGCTTCTCTTTTGCACTTCGTCCGAAATCCAAAAACCCCCCAATGACTCATCTCTCAACATCATTGACCAAAGGAGGATCGTGTGCCTGTCAATCCTTTCCGGAGGACGCTGAAGATATCTACATCATTGGATTAATGATAACAGGTATGCTGCTGTTTGGAGCTGGCAGTTTCCTGATTTATCGCAAAAGGTGGAAGAAGCCTGGCAGTACTTGACAAGCTATCAGTCTGTCTGTCATGTTTGGAGGAATGGGCAAGGTTGGTCACACCAGACTCAAATGATTGACGAACTCTGTTGTAGACTGAATGAGTGTTTGTCAAAGATGGATACCAACTTGGAGAAGTTGATAGCTCGGCTCAACGGAAATTAGCCACTTAATTCAGGCTATTGTATCCACCGGGAGAACCAGAAAAGACTTAAGGCAGACAGACAGAAAATTACAGAATCTGCCTGAACCCAAAACAATTGTTATCTTCATTAGCTCCCACATTCCGGCCTTGGAAGGCTGGTATCTCTTCACTCTCCTGGATGGAATGCAGACAAGATCCTCCCTCCCCCATTCCCTCTCATAACCATCCTCCACTGGCGAACTTTGTCTCTGTATCTGAACTCTCCGAGGTCGTCTCGACGGCAAAGGCCATGCCTTCGTCATCACCATCAGGCAGCAGGGACAAATGGGAGGGACCGTATGGAGACTTAAGTCCGCAGGCTCACACATCCACACACATGAAGACACATGATACACACAACTCCCTCAACTCAAAACCTTCTTGGCTCCCACCCCCTCTCCCCCGGTTGCAGAGAAGCATACGGAGGCCTGTGCAAACGTCAGTTGGGCAGCATGAACGGCCTCCAGTGTCTCTGCTGTGACACCTGGCTATCCCCACCCCAATACCCTACTCCCTCCCACACATGCAAGTCTTGAATATTGTTGTAAAGTCTGATTATCTTGCTTATGTGCTGAGGTGTTTTTCCCAATCCCACACTGAGCACCCCCAACAGGCGCTTAGTTTGGGGGTGGCTTTTTTTTCCTTCTCCTTCCTTCCCCCTTGTTCTCTTTTTCCTCTATTTCTTTACACAACATGGGAACTTCCATGTTTGCTTGCTACGCAGTCACATGCCAGCCAAATGCATTGCGGGCAGCAGAACAGTTATTTCATGGTACGGGACACTGTTCGATGACAATAAAAGCTTCTTGATTCTTGATTCTTGATGGTGTTGAATTCAGCTGCTGGTGGCATGGGCTGAGTCACATACCCTGGTTTCTTAGGGGATGTCCCTTGACAGGTCACTGTACTGCTTTTTAGCATGCTGTTCCATCTTTTCCCTGGTTGTTTCCAGCTTCCCACTCTTCTTTCCCTCCAGCAGCTGCCTGGCATGCTTCAAAGGGTCTGTGAAGAAGCTGGTTCACTCTTCACTTCTGTTTGCTGCATTTGTGGATGCGTTCACCTCTGCAAAGCCTGGCTAGCCTTTGCCTGACCTTCTCCCACAGGACTTTCAGGCCTTCTCTCTCTGGCTGTGCTGCCTCCAGTCCTTGCAGAGTTGTCAGCACCTTTGCACAAGATGGGCGATGTCCTTTCCATCCTTCCCTTTTATCTTAGGGCAGTCCCCTCTTTTGGGATAACTTCACCAAACCTGGCCTTACAGGTTTGGTGTATTATATCCCCTAACAGGCTAAGCTTTGCCTCGACACCTCCAAGTAACGCTTCCTACAGTGTCTTATTCAGGTCTGTGTTCAATGTGTGCCTTGCCTCTGCGTTGTTTGATTTTAGCTATTTGATCTTGTTCTTTCTTGTTGGCTCCTTGTTCTCTGCTTGTAGCTCTGTTCTGTGTGAGGGGGTGGGGACTGGGTCTTGGTGCCCACGTGGGGCCCTGTCTCCTCCAGGGGGCCTTCTTCCTCTTGCCCTTCATGCCCTCAGCAACATTGGGTCTCTAAACCACACGGCATCAGTGGTCTCACCACTGTCTTGTTTACCTTTCCTTTCATTCTGGCTGATACTTTTTAATTGCGCATCAGCCCTGACACTTTTCTCCAGCCATTACAACCTATTTGAGCCAGTTTCATCACATCTTTTCAAGACACTCCATTGCTCTGGATTATTGACGATTGACCCTAAAACTATAACCCTAAAACTTTACCCTAAAACTACTTTACTTTGACCCTAAAACTTTAAATATTTTAGTCATTTCTATACATATGATAGTTTTTGTCCAGTTCTTGTTGACAAAAACCCAAAAGGTTATATATATATTATGAAATGTTGCCCTACGTCATCCTATAGGAGTTTCACACATAATTTCAATACCTATCAGTTCAAAACACTGTGAACTTGTCGACCAGCTATTTTCACCAATAATTACAATAACAAAGGAATGCTCATTAACGTACGTTTCCACCCAACAACAAATACATTCTGATCTAAATATTATGCATTACACACAGATAAAGTGGTTAAAGTGGCAAAGTTCATTACGCCAAAAAAGCCAAAAAAAGCCATTTCTTTGTTAGTGTAAAAATACTATAAATACTATTAAAAAAAAATCAAAATACTACCATGTCAAGAAACTAGAATGGTCTTAACCATCAAACAAGCAAAAGAAAAATATACAGCTTATGAACCCACCTTGTACTTAAGCCTTCTGATCTTTCTTTCTGAGCAGCAGCCAAAAACTGTGTAATATTCATTTAGACACATGGGGAACGGCAAGCAACAGTCTGAAATGCTACATTTTCCCCCATGTTTCAGTCCCTTACTCAAACATGGGTCAATATCACAACACATTACACTTACAAAAAATCCCTGCATGTTGTATACGTACAGTAACAAACACATAAGCTAATGAATTGACGAAGGCAAAACAAAGCTAACTCTAGCCTGAAGTTTGCTGCTCATTTGCGCCAATTGGTGGCCACAGGATCGAGTCTCTGCTTTTTGCAGTTGGTGGTTCTGTTGGCTCCGTCAGGCCATGATCTCCAGCTCTCACTGGAGCGGTGTGCAGCAAAGTGTGAAGCGGCCAGGACGAGGATCAGCACCTCCAAATCCGAGACCATGGTGCTCAACGGGGATCAGGTGGAGTGCCAACTCTTGGTCCAGGAAGAGGTCCTTCCCCAAGTGGAGGAGTTCAAGTATCTCGGGGTCTTGTTCACGAGAGAAGGAAAGATGGAGTTGGAGATCGACAGGCAGATCAGTGCAATGTCTACAGTGATGCAGGCTCTGTACCAGTCTGTCATGGTGAAGAGGCAGCTGAGCCAGAAGGCGAAGCTCTCGATTTACCAATCGATCTCCGTTCCTACCCTCACCTATGGTCACGAGCTGTGGGTAATGACAGAAACAACAAGATACGAGTTGTTAGATACAAGCGGCCGAAATGACTTTTCGCTGCAGGGTGGCCGGACTCTCCCTTAGAGATACAGTTAGAAGTTCGGCCATCCGGGAGGATCTCATAGTAGAGTTGCTGCTCCTCCACACAGAGAGGAGTCAGATGAGGTGGCTCGCTGATCAATATGCCTCCTGGACACCTCCCAGGGGTATTCCGGGCATGTCCATCTGGAAGGAGGCCGCAGGGAAGACCCAGGACACGCTGGAGAGACTTTGTCTCTGGACTGGCCTGGGAACCCTTTTGGATCCCCCCCAGAAGAGCAGAAACCATGTTGCTGGGGAAAGGGAAGTCTGGGCCTACCTGCTCCGGCTGCTGCCTCTGCAACCCAACTTCGGATAAGCGGCTCAAAATGGATGGATGGATGAATGGAGTTGTAACTTCTTCGAAAAAATATCTGCGCAGTGAGCCCGCAGGTGCCGCTTGAGGTTGGCGTTATTCTTTCCACCTACTTTAAAGTCCACATCTCCATATACAGTGCGCTCAGGGTTCTGCTGGATTATATTCAAAATACGTCCATATAGCATCTCATTATTTCCGACCTTGTTGACACCGCTGCCATGGTCCAATATATGTGACGGGTGAGCACAGGTGTGTTGAGTAGAATGTGCACTGCACGCCAGGTGACAGACATGACAGAGCGAGGATTCGAGGCAGAAGCATCGCAGACACTTCTAGGATTTAATTGACAAATTACACGTAAAATAAGCAGAAATGTAATGAATCTTGAACGTCTGACGGACTACCCGCTAACATTTACGTCCATTCTCGTCTCGTCATGTTTTAGGCAAAGACCATATCCTTTTCACAGTCTCGTTAGCGTTATGTAAAAAGGGGCATCAAAAAAATATGTCATCGATTAAAACAACACTACTCCCTATAGCCGCATGGCTCCGCTGAGGTTCCTCTCATTCAAATTTATGTATTCTGTAACGCTACAACCACAGTCATTCCTTTTCCAACGCATATATCCATCTTTCAAGAGATCTGTAGGTCTGTTAGACTGCCATTTAAATTAACAAATTTAAAATCACTAAAACCAAAGTTTTAGATTGCCTGTATCGTTATTTACTGAACGGAGTCCAAAATTCTTGTTTTGTCACTCTGTATGACTTCAACATGAAACCTACATGTAATATTCCTTTAATATCTTTTCCTTTTTAATGTCATTGACTTGCATATTATTTGGTAACATTTTTAAACATAGCATTCCAAAATCTATCACTGTCAGGCATTTTCAAAAAAGAAAAAAAAATTACAAAACATATTTTTTCAAGTCAACGTATTTAATCTAACTTATCGTTTTCCCCAATATCTAAGTATTAGCATGTGTGAGTGGTTCATCTTAACACAAACTATTCCTGATGCAACAGTTTGTGGTAGTTTTGCTCTAAATATAGATGTGCATGAAATTCTTTTGAATGCTATGCAGTTTCTAGAATGCTATGCAGAGTTTAACTGGTGAAAAAAGAAAATCATGGAACTCAGGAAAAACGATCCAAGTTTTCCCAGGCTCTAAAAATACAAACAGTAGCATTAAATTAAGTTAAAATGTACAACTAGTTTGCTGATCTTTCTAGTCAGCAGCACACAGATAAAATTAAAAATAGTTAAAACAAATTGAATATTTTGACTAAACAAATGACACAAAATTAACAAAACATGAGATATATCGCTTGTGCTTTTCAGACTGCAATATTATGACCAACATTTTTTTCGTCATACATTTTTAACATGCAAGATTCAAGTTCTTGCTAACTTGCTAACAATGACATTCATGAAGCCATTTTTTCAAAGCAAACAAGCACAAGGATCCATGCTTGGAGAGGATCCAGGACTGAGTTGTGTTCTGACTTTGGGCACCTCCTAAGTGCATACACGTTACAAAGTCAAAATACCTACCTATTTCCTTTTTTGTTGCTGTACTTCTAAAACTATTAGGCAAACTATCACAAAACACATCTAGTTTAATAAATGCCAGTTAGAAAATTTGAAGCTTTGAATTGTCTAGGGATCAAAAGTGACATGGACTCTCAAAGTATTTTTTTTGTTTGCAGTGAAAACATTGCTCCAGCACATACAGTATATAAAAGGGTATGTTTCTGTCCCGGTAAAAGACAAAATAATAGCAAGTTGATGTCTTAGAAACTGAGTCGCTTCAATAAAACTGATTATTTAGGATTGTTCATTTTGTGAGAAATCTTTTACATACACAACAGAAAGGTGCAAATGGAGTACACATCAATAGTGCCTGGGGGGCAAGGGGTGATGCTGATGTAGTTTGCAAAAACAGAAGACAAAAAGGAAAGGAGTTTTTCTCCACGGGACAATTACGCAGAGAATTGAACTTTCCTCTTTAAAATCAAGATACATTTTATTTTGTTTCTTAAAAAACAAACATTACAAAAAAATCAGAAAAGAGAATTAGTACAATGAACCAACAGGGGGAAAAAACATTTTAACTCATACAGGGGGAAATAACATTGCTTCCTGTATTTCTTTAAAGAAAAAAAGTCAATGTTGTGCCCGGCACAAGGGATTGAATGTATGTTAAAAAGAGGGGCAAAGCAGGGATGCAGGGGTTCATGTTTAAAAAAGCAACTTAAACCATTTCACTCAGGCAGCTGATGGAAGGCTGAAACAAAAACAAAACAAAAACAAAAAAAGTCCAAGCCCTCTCACAGAAAGTAGCCCTCACAAGCATACAAATACATGAAACATAAAATATGCTGGCTTATCACATGTTATTAGTGGCAGTCCGGCATGTAGCAAACATTCAATAGCGGCTCAATAATACACCTTCAACAGTGATTTAACATGGTTATCTTTAACTCCTTACTAAGTTTCACTGCCCACAGCCGCAAAGAAGTGTAGAGGGCATGGAAATAAGCTGGCTGATTATTAAAAGTAAAATTCTATAAAACACAGCTTTAAACCAATTCACTGCTTTCAGAGATTTTTTTTAACAACTAGCAAGTGTTGCCCTATTAAAACATGCTGCCTCTTCAAAAGCGCAACACAAGATAATCCAAGGAGCTCAGAACAAAGGGTCTGGTAGACTTCTCACTTAGTAAATACAGCGCTTTAGTTCCTGATACTGACAGCAGAGTCAAGTACTCCAAGTAAAAACAGATGTGAGTAAACGGATAATTCCGAGAGAGTAAAATACCAATACAAGTGAGCTAGTTTGTTTACTTCGGACGGATGCGCTTTTGAATGCCAGACTTAAACATCATTTTAGGATTTACTGTGGACTTTTCCCACAGCAAGCGAAACTAAAACACAGACCGGAGTGATGAAGTCAGGGCGCTGATGCGCAGCTTAACAATGACAGACATGGGTCCAGGCTAAATAAGAATTGCTGGATTACGGAGGAAGCAGTAAAAAATATAATGTCCAAACGGCTGAGCCAGGCCACCAAGAGGGGGAGAAAAAAAGAATTAAAAAAAACAAACAAACAGACAATCAAAAAAAAAAAACGGGTAGAGATCGAGGATGGGCTTGATCAAGTCCCTTCTTCTAGTTTCCCCAGACTGTGC
>CAAKHD010010948.1:168969-244316 GCA_901007705.1 Fistularia tabacaria | reverse complement strand
GTTGACCAAGTGCCATCTTCTAGTCTTCTCCAGAGGGTGCTTCTTCCTCCGAACCTTCTTCTTCCTCTTCCTCATCATCCTCTTCCTCTCCTCCTGCAGCCTCCTTCCTAATCTTGGGGTCGGGTGAGGCCTCTTTCTTCTCTGGCTCCTCTTCCTCCTCATCTTCCACAGGGCTCTCAGGCTCCTCCTCTTCCTCCTCTGCAGGAGAGCTCTTTTCCAGAGCCTTGGCACTCTGGCGGCCTTTTCCCCTGCCTTTTATAGGGCTGGGCATTACTGAAGGAAGGGAAGGGTTTGGAGAAACAACGTAAATTGATCTTCATTGGGTGTTGGTTCAAACTTAAGCAAACTAGCAGCTGAATGGATTGCATCTATTACATCCATTCCGCTAAGATTCAATGTGCTGCAAGTGTATTTCATCTCTGCTTAGATTGGGACCATATATTCTTTTTCCAGGTAGATGCAAAATAAATGTTGAGATTTAATAAGCGTGCATTTTTCAGACATACATGCCATTCAAAGTTTGATGAAATCTGTTGTGAAAAAAATGTAAACATATTTAAATATCTTCTTTTTGTGTTTTTCAAATGCATGGGTAAAAACATAAGAGCGAGTCATCTGAACAGAAATGCTCAGAAATCTGTCAATTTCTAAAGTTATTAGTAAACTGCAATATAATTAATTTTGAGATTTTAGCAGGGCCAGCTGTGAAATACAGTATTGCACAAACAACCGTCTTTTGATGACAAAAGCCCAATTTTGCTATGCGCTCTGGATTTTAAATCAAGGCTCTCACATCACCCAAACATTACTTTTTCATACTTTTTGCACATTAAGTTTGGTTCTTGTGTTTGTTCAAACTAATTACAAGGGGGAAACCCTGCAATCTTAAACGGAGCTTTATGTTCCAAGACATAACACCTCCCACTTACATGTACACCCTTCTGTTCCTGACGACTTATCATACTATGTGAGATGTCAAAGGTGAGTACCAGATCCTAACAGACCTCATTAAAACTGACTCAATCCCTCCAATTTAATTTGCTTCCCAACAAATCCCATGTTATCCTAACTGGCCCCAACCAAGGTGGCCCAACAAGTATCCTTTGTTCCATAATGATCTCACACAGCTGAGATCAGAGCCCCACCCCATTCCGTGTACCTGTGATCTGACTGCAGAAAACTCTAAATAGTCAGAGCCCAAAAATTTCTCTCCCTTTGCCGCTTAGCTCTTAGATAAGAGAAAAAGGGGCCTAATAAACTAAAATAACAATTTTACTAAAATTTTAAACAGCAAGGATCTCACAGAGATGTAACTCAATTTCAGCCCTGAAAACCTTAGCTGACTTAAGCCAAAGACAAAAAAGCTTGTCGTGAATAGGACTCAAACAAAGGTGGAGAGGCATGGCTAAGTCAAACACCAAATAAACTGTTTCATGAAAGAGGTGTTGTAATCAGAAAAGCAAACAATTGAAATAATAGAAAAAGACCACAAGATACCCCACAAACCTGGATAGCTCACCTGTAGCCTTTAGTCTGGGTTTAGGGGATTTCTTCTCCTTCTTGTCTGGTCTTCCACGTCTAATTACCTTCTTGCTTCTCTTCTTGGAATGACCATAATCACTGTCATCATCATCCTCCATCATGAAGTCCTCATCACTGCCAGACTCATCAGCTGTACGAATAGTAAAGGCAGAGTATGGATTTCAAGCTTTGAGAAGTCTCTTGTCGGTCTTGTAAATCAGTAAGTAGTAGGCAAAAAAAAGCTAAATGTTAGAGTATAGTAAAAAAATAAAGAAGCACACGGTAGATTTAGATACAGATGACTTCTTATCCCTCAAACACACACTGAATTTAGTGGCCTTCAGGGTTAATTATTCAATTGATGCACTACTTAATTAAGAAAATATTGCTAGAAGCTATACAGTTGTACGATGTATACCATGTTCAACTAAAAAGATGAACCTTTCCCACTTTCTGGAGGTTTTCTGAAAATGGATTTTATTCTATATTTCAGATATTAAATTATACTTGAATGAAGTGCTTATCTACAACCATATAAATGTAATTTTCCCATATATGTAAATGTTGATTATCTAAAACTATATTTAAACCATTTTCCTATTACTTCATACAATTCTGATCTGTCATATCTGAAAATACTGTCAACCGCTTAAGTTGTTCATTGAATTTGAGCGAACAAAGTGAAATTAGATGAAAGCATGTGGAAAACATTTTCACTCCCTTGTTGCTGTTCTGGGAGGGTTAAGGGAACTCATCCTGCAATATTACACACATAGCAGATAGAAATGGACAGCAGATGAATGCAACTTCACTAATTTAGGCAAAATAAATGCTATAGTTTGTCATGCTGTTTAACACCTATATTTAAAAAAACTGTCCAATTAATTAAATGTTGTGAGTTTTCAATTTAGCCAAATATATTTTATTTGCTTCAGGCTTTCTCGCTATTGAGCCCTCACATTAGGAGAGGGAGATAATTCCCACCATACCAAAATTATTGTTCAGGCAAAGACCTCAGCACAACTTGTCAATTAGTTGACTAAGTGCTCAAGCTACATAGTAAAGATGAATTTGAGGAGGTGGAGTCATGCTGCGATTCCAAAGGTGTTGCGCTACCGATCTGTAACTAGTGTCTTTGAAAGTATTGGTACTTTTACAGTATTTCATGATCAAGTTTTACATTTCTATTAAGAGATTTAGTTAATCCTACAAAAAAATTCAAATAGCAAGAGATCTGAAATTCAATTTCCTGTCCAAGGAATGTGAGATGGGACCGCAACAATTGTCCCTCATAAAGTAGCTTCCTTTGGAGTCATGTCTGCTGATAAAAACTGGAAAAATGAAAGATTGTTAAAACTGTGGAGGTAATTCTCGATGGATATGTCTCAGTCAACTTGACAACCTCAAAGTACAGAAAGTCTACAGCACTGGCACCCAACACGTTGATCGCGATCTACTGGTCGATCGCAAAGCGCCTGCTTTTCAAATAAGGTCTACCGCACAACGTAAAAAAACGACTCAACTGCAAGCCACAGAAACAGAATACATGCCAGTACAAGCAGTGTGGGTAGATCGCATGTCATTAAAAAATAGGCGTAAGCCTATCATCAATACCCACTGTGGCATTGACACGCTTGATTGACATACAGTACAGCCAATCCAATATCTCAATCCAAATACCACCATGACTGATAGACATTGGGAAGTGTGTTTGAGGCTGGGCTATCTATTAGTTGACGGAGTCCATTCAGTGCAAGACATCATCATAGCAATAGCCAAATTGTACAGAATTGTATTCTGCCATAAATGCTCATGCTGCTATGCATAGGAAACAATACAGATTTTAAATATTACTATATCGATCGATCGATAGATAGATATAAATCATTTTTATTGCTGGTAGATCATTTTGACTTGGAAATTTTAAGAGTAGCTCACAAGCCAAAAAAGTGTGAGCACCCCTGGTCTCCAGATTCAGTCAAGTTGGTTTCAGTTTGAGGTCCCAGCCATTTGGTCCTTAAAGTGTTTGTCCTGTCAGGTCCAACCGAGACTAACTGCACTTTGGTTTCTGTGCATGTGTGTGTGTGTGCATATGTGCATGTGGGCGTGCGTGTGTGTGTGTGCAGTGAAAAAAGGAGGAAATCTTGCTTTAAAAATAGGTCTATTGATGTATGGTATACATTTAAGGAGCTAAAAATATGATTTATTATTTAAAACACTTAAAAGGGAGCATTCAAAGTTTGGGAGTTGGATATGCCCTCAGAACAAACAGTATGTTCATCTGCACACGATTAAAACTATTAGAAGCTACAGCGTTCAACATATATTTTCATGTTGTCTGTGGAGGTTCTCAGTCATCCAGGTCAAGGTGAATTTTTGTGAAAATTTTCTCGTCGTCCAGTCCAGTTGCCACGACAAGAAGTTTTTGACAAGTATGGTTTACTGTTCTATTTTAACATACATTTTGACATGAAAAATGGAAAAAAAAGCATCCTGAGAAAGCACTTTTTCATTTATCCCAGCTATTCCCAAGTCTGGACTAAAATTAATACATAATTAATCCTCCAGAGTTCATGTCCTAAATTTAGAGGGAATTCTCTCAATAATTGTGGTTCAACAAATTTGCATTTTGAGAACTGAGAACACCATTGGAACTTAGAATGGTATAGACATAGATCTTCTTCTTTCTTGTTCTTTTCCTTTCGGCTTTTCCCTTTTCAGGGGTCGCCACAGCAAATCAAACTCTTCCATCTAACCCTATTCTCTGTATCCTCCTCTCTCATACCAACTACCTTCACATCTTCTCTCACAACATCCATAAATCTTCTCTTCAGTCTTCCTCTAGACCTCCTACCTGGCATCTCCAATTCCACTATAGTCCCTATCCCTCCTCTGTACATGGTCGAGCCATCTCAGTCTGGCTTCTCTGACCTTCTCTCCAAAAAATCTAACATGATACAGGTACAGACATAGATGATCCTTTTAATAACGCAACACCTATATGACATGATCTGAATAGACTTTTGAAAATTCAGTATCATAAGCAAATCTGAAACATGTATCCTTAAATCTATTCCTTAATGGCCTTCAATTTCCTTAGTTTCTGCAAACAATAATCATGGTGTGTCTGAATGATTTTGTGTTCAGGATGTAGGTTCCTGAAATGATGAACAAGAAATGTGCATACGGTCCATGTAGGCTTCCTCTTGGTCTTCATGCTCCTCATCCTCGCTGCCTCCATCCCCCAGCAGGATCTCCCTCTGCTTGGACACTGCCTTGGAAGCTGCCTGACGCACTGTGCGCTTTCGACTCACATCCCTGTCTTCATCACTGTCATCTACATGTATGTAGGCACACGCAAGCATGGACGCACACAGAATTCAGGCTTTAATCACATTTTGACAAAAATAGTGACAATAAGCATTTACAATTTCTTTTTTTTTTATTTATTTATATTGAGATAGTAACAGTGGAATCAAACAGGATTTCAGGTAAACTTTACGCTGTCGCCTATTTGAGTATTTAAAAATGTGAGGCAACCTTTTTATTGCGCAAAGGTAAGGTTTGCAGACAGTACAGTCTGAGACTATTTTCTTTTGCAAACCTGCCTTGGTGCATGGTGCTCCAAACTGAAAGCAATGTATAGTATTAAAAATATCTTGATATCTCGTTGTCATCTTACTAACTTACTGTTTTTGACAATGACAAATAAAAGTATTGATGATTAAGAATGCCATCACATAGCTAAGGCTCCTTTGCCAAGGACATTGAAAACATAAATTCTAGTGCTGAGAATTGAAACCGCTCTGATACTCCATACTTAATTACCATCAAGAGGGGTAAACTGCACTAAATGAAAACTAAATGAAACTATACATTACAATGCCCTTGAACTACAGTACCTTGATATCGCAATGCCAAGCAGTGTGAATAAAAAACTATATATACCAAGAAAATATTTACCTGTAGCCCTTTTTCTCTTGAGTATTCTCTTGCTGGGCTTCTCCAACTTGCTTTTCTTTCCCTTTTTCACTTTCTTTTCTTCATAATCACTCCCTGCATCTTCATCTTCCTCCTCTCCAAAGTCATTATCGTCATCATCGCTGCCAAAATCATCTGCTGTGGCATTAAAGGAATGTCAAGAGTGCCAGAAGCCTATTTAGAGTTGGTCTTGATTTTGTTTCTACAAAATGAAAGTTCGAAGAAACATACCTGCAGAGTCGTTTTTGGATTTCGAGAGCTTGTCATCAGAGTCCTCACTACATTCAAGGGGGAAAGATAATCTAAGTAACTACAATAATAGGGTGGCCCAAGGTCAGGACTGGTTCAATGCTAAATGAAAACGTACTGAAATGACTTGATTGTACTTATTGAGCCTTGAACTTATAAAGCGTGCAATATACCAGCTAGCAACCTCTAACAGTAATTAGATATTATAATGCAGGCCAAAGATAATTCATTAATGGGCCGGATGAGGTCCGCAGGTCAGTTTGACAGGTGCCTTGAAGTAAAAATGACCAATTTTAATCGCGTATGATTATCTGGATCATCATCCATTTGATGACTTAGTCGTCTGAAAAAAACATCCTATTGGCTGTGTCATTTGACCAGAAAAGGAGGGTAGGTCATGCAATTAAAAAGGGACCCCAATGAAGCACCTGCAGTTTGCAAATGATTACAAATACCATTTAGCTATTCAGCTAGTCACTAGTCCATTTGCAGTATTGAGAAAATGTATGCATAAAATATATACTCCTGGAATGAAATTCTGTCGTACGATATATGTGGTGTCAGTAGAGGTTCCAAGGTGTCAAGGTCATGGTTAATCCATATCAAAATTCTCAGAGAAACCAAGTCAAAAAAGCCTTTTTCCCTTGATCTGCAATTCTGACCAAAAATTTAAAATTGCATTTTGATGTACCTTTGGGCTGGGAAGAAAAATATATATATATACACTCTTCTATTCAGTGAGCCGTGGAAAAAGTATTTTGGGCAGAGCTTTTTTGTAACTTTTAGAATGAAAGCTACAGCTCAAACTGACCCAAGCACATGTCCAAACAAAATTTGAAGGTCCTACAAATTAAAGGAAGTTTGAATCAACTTGGCAGCTGAAGAAATTAAGCCAGACTTAAGAAAAATGAATTACATAATACAAAATACAGAATACATCATGGTAAGTAAGCACTGCCTTAAATATAGCTAAAGATAACAGTAAAACTATGGATACAATGTTACAAGATTTAATGATTGTGAAACCAACCATTTTAATATCAATTTTAATTTCCACCTGCCACTAGAATTTTGTCAAACTGTGGTTTAAATTACATTGCAATGACATTGAACCATTATATTTGAACCATTATATAATTATGAAGAGGAAAACACTCGACCAAAGCATCATGTAATATTGGAGGTTACCTGTCATCTTGAGAGTTTTTTGAGCGTTTGTGCTTCGACTCGCGAGGAGCTGTGCGCACCTTCTTCGGCTTATCGTCACCATACTCTTCATCTACACAGAGAGAAATTAGTTTTACATTCACATTCAATCACACACTTAAAACTCTCACACCAACTGTATCTTTCGTAAGTTATTCAAAAGTCACAACGCATGTCCAATACAATTTCTTGAATAATTAACTGACATATCAAAACAAAACGCTGCTACAATGCATAGAGCTAGTCCTCCATTATTTAATTATGGCATGCTTTGTCAAACGCCATACAAGCAACCAACTGTTCTGACTACGAGTACAATCTAGGGATGTCACTTGATTAAAAAAAAAAATCAAAAGTAATGAAAAAAATCTGAATGCAATGAAGCATGATTAATATCACAACTTTTGAACTTGGAAAAAAACACTGACTAATTAAATACATTGAAATTGACCTTATTTTGAGTAGTTTAACTTTTTAGTTAAAAGGGACATGTAAACTAAAATATAGAATGCAAACCTCGCAGACAATAAAGTGAGTCACAAATATTTCCATATTGCAGTTCTAAAAGTTCACTGCAATTCACTGAAGCTACTTAAATATCAACAGTTCTCCACGAGTGGGAACGACTGACTAACATAAACAACATTTCAATCTACTTCAACACTAATAACTATCCTTTTTTTTTTTTTTTAAATTAAAAAAAAGCTTTATTGTAACATTCAGTTATCGATTCAGCACAACATCAGCGAAATTTGACCACTGCATTTAACCCATTATGGATGCACCATGAGCAGAAGGCTTCTACTGAACAGCGAACGCCAGGGGAGCAAGTAGGGGTTCAATGTATTGCTCAACAACACTCTACGACAAGAGGAGTGCAGGAATCAAACCTGGAATGATCGGTTTCAAGGACAACCACTCTAAACCCCTGATCCCAACAATTACTCCTTCACATTTAGATACAATGGTCTTCCTTGATTGCAGTAGGGTAGAGCAGGTTTTTGTATGAATGATGTAGCTTGAGTAAGAAGTCCAGAGGATAAAGTGGTCATAGGTGATCAAAGACATTTGCATGCAATAACTTTTGGTAAAATCAGTCTTATTTCTGTTTGTCCACCACTACAATGATCACTCATCCATGTCAACTGTGGATTCTTCTTTGTAACAGTCCAATGTAGTTTAAATGGATTTTGCCCCATTCTCCTTTATCACAACACTATTAACCTATTATTTTGATCATAATAATATAAAACTCAGTGGAGCACATGCCTTTTTTCTTTTCTCAAAGCTGCCTGGTAACTTAGAATTGTCCACTTAATGTATTCTCCTTTCATCATGAGCTCGAGTGTGCAGTGGCAGTAGCATTGGCTAAAGGACATGGTAATGTAGAGAGTGTGTTACATTGAATCAATGCCAGCTTTAATAATATTCTATTCCATTTTTTTCTGTCATGATATTACCATAATCTCCAGAAAAGAGGGTGTGATCTTTAGAAAAATGGAAAAAGTCTACAATATAAAGTTCAGGGAGACACTGCAGAGGGGCTGAAGAGTTGCATGTTGCCAATCTCTTCACAATTTTCTGCTGTCCTCAATGCTGTATACAGTGGTCCCTCGCTATAACGCGATTAACTTTTCGCGGCCTCGCAATTTCGCAGATTTTTTTTGTACAATTTTGCATGCTTTTTTTTTTATTTTTACAGAGCATAGATTACTGCGTCCTGATTGACTGAGGGAGAGCCCACACATCATCTTTGCGTCCTTTGAGTGTTTAAACAAGAGAGAAATATGAGAAAATGTTAATGCCTGTCTATGATAAGTGTATAAAGTGTGTAGTGAAAACATTTACAATTTACAATCATTGTAAAAGATAAAGCTGAATACTTTGTACATCTCGCCTATTGTGGTTTGTTTTGTTTTTCAGAACGTAACTCCCGCGATTAACGAGGGACCACTGTAATCTCATGAAAGTGGCTTCTTTCAGCAAGATGGTTTAGGAAGTTTGAGGAAGACAGCAACAGGATCAAGGTGTTAAGTTTGCTTTCAAAGGCAAGGAGGGGTATCTGTGGAATGTACTGTGCAACAGGTCTAATAGTTTAAGGTCCCCAAACATTTATCTTATCCATTGTTTTATATCTTCCCTTAAACTTATTTTCATGTTTAGGAAATCATTCGTGCAAAATAAAAATGCTCATACTGTAATACCTCTCCAAAAATGTCTATTTATTTGCTATTAACGTGCAGCTGTGCACCCCCCATATAAAACTTGTGTCTTAAGCACTAACCAAGTGCTGAAGGATTTTATCTCCATTGTTCATTCCACTTGTTTACTTTACTCAACTCTTACCTGCATCATCAGAGTCGTTGAATTGCGAATAATTCACCACTTTTCTGTTCCTGTGAAGGAGACAGTGCATTAGAATGCATTTCAACTTGTTTACTTGATAATAGACAAGTATTAGCTGAGGGATGGGTGTAGAAAGAGTACTGTTTTGTCATGCATGTCTGCTTTGTAGTTACAAATTACAGTGCCAAAGATGTCTGTAATTCTGATTTGATAACACTTTCTATACTATCAAGAGCTTGTTTGGAAAAAATGATGAGAGGCCTCAGGTGACAATAGTAACCAAAAAAAGCACCTTAAGAAGCTGTTTCGCAAGGTGGTCACAGAAAACAGATTAGGGGGAAAAGGAAAAGCAGGAAAAAAAATCTTCAAATGGTATAGTTCAAGTGGAAAGGCATTCAGATCTGCCCCACGTTCCACAGGACTATGGATGTTGTGGAACTCTAAAAGGGAGACTGGAGGTTGTGTTCCAACTACAGGGGGAATCACACTCCTCAGCTGCCCTCGTAAGGTCTTTTTGTTAGTCCTGAGGAGAAAGGTGTGTCGGAACATTGAACCAAAGATTCAGAACCTGAATTCAGTATGGTTTTCATCCTGATCCTTAAACAGTGGACTAACCCCTTCTACATTTGCTCTGTAGAGAAGCCTTTCGATATTTTTCCTCTGGGAGTCCTGTGGGGGTTGCTACGGGTGTATGAGGTACCGGAGTGACTGGTGACAGAGCTTGGCACAGCCAGGGTGTTAAGGGGATCTGGTTTGGTGGCCTAAGGACCAGGTCTCTGCTTTTGCAAATTATTTTTCTGTTGGGTTCATCCGGCTATAATCTTCAAGTCACACATGAACAGTTCAAGGCCAAGTGTAAGCTTCTGGGATGAGAATCGGCACCTCCAAATCCTCCAGGGTAATGGTCCTCAGCTGGAAAAGGGCCGAGTGCTCTCCCAGGTCAGGGACTATATAATTTCCTAAGCTGAGGAGTTCAGGCATCGTGTGGTCTTGTCAACGATTGAGGGAAGAATTGAGTGGGAAATCTACAAGCGGATCAATCTGACATCAGCATTGGTGCGGACTCTCCATTGGTCTGTTGTGAAGGAGCTGAGCCAAGCAGACGAAGCTCTTGATTTATCAGTCGATCTATGTTCCTACCCTCACCTATTGTCACGAGTTGTGGGCACTGACCAAAAGAGTAAGATTATGGATACAAGGGTCAGAAATGAGTTTCCTCCCGAGGCTAACGGGGCTCTCCCTTAAAGATATGTTGAGAAGCTCAATCATCCAGGGCTGGCTCAGAATACAGCTGGCTTTAATTACGATACGAAAGGAGTTGGATGGGTATGACTGGGCATCAAGTCAGGATGCCGCCTGGACAGTTCCCTTGTCAGGTGTTCCGGGCATGAGGAGGAGGAACCAGTGAAAATCCTGGATACACATGAGTGTTGGGAACGACAGCTTAAACAGCTCAGAGACACTATCATTTGACAGATACGAGTGGTGCTACACTGTATTATACGGACACCAGAGCACCTCACCGCAGGTCGCTGGTCTTCGCGCCTGTCGCGGCGCTGCAGGAAACGGTCACTGTAGCGGCGGTGGTGGTCGGAGCAGCAGCAGCTGTTGTGTTGGTGACGAGAGCAGTTACTTTGCTGGTCCCAGCAGAAAAATCTGCCATTGCTGCCTGCCTGTCACCTATTTATGACCATCTGATCGCATGTGCAATTTAACCGCGTTGATGCCCATTGTGCAAAGTTTAAATGTTTTTTGCACACGCTACAAAACCCCTCACCTGGTTTTCCACCAACGGGCTTTAACCAGCCTTAGAACAGTCCTTCATTCACCCACTTTTATTTAAAATGACATAGTCCCATTTTCCTGACACAACACTATTCTCCGCTGTTCTGCCACACTCAACGTCCGGCGTTGTAACTCTGTGCACTTTTAGAACAGTAACCATAAGCAGTTCGCAGATTAAAGGGTTTGCCTGTCAATCCTCACCATTCATCACACTATTCCGATTTAAATTATTAAATGTTTTGTAGCCTAATCAAAATAATGAATAACAATATTTTTCCCTTCAAGTGTCGTTGAATTTTTAATTACTTATGGTTATGGACTAGAGATGTCCCAAAAGTTTAGGTTTTGATACTTATCAGGCGAATACTGGCAATTTATAGGTATTGTTTTGGATCAGAATCAGAAGTAGCAAGGGAATACTCAGATACCAATAAATGCATGATTGACTTTTTTAATATGACTGCCCCATTTAGTTTATGCTGAAACAAATCACTATCCAGGACATTTCAGCGGTGCAGTAGGAGGAGTTATGGCAAGTACACAGTAATCCCATAACCTTCCACCCAAACAGCTGTCACCGGTTCAGAATTACTTAACAAACTAACTAAAGGGAAGACACTTCCAAAGCCATTTGCAATGTTTGCAGTTAAAGCATTTTGCGCGGTGGCCAATCTAGAGCCAAATGTAATACAACAAAATTTATTAAGCATTAAAAAAAATACAGAGCAACACAAGGAGTAGACAGATGTAATCAAACCCAATGCAGAAGCGGCTAAACCAAAGCAGTGGACAGTTGTGCTCTTGGACAGAAAGAAATGTCCTCACAACTACGGTGTTGAATGAAGAAGAATTTATAAGCTGTAGAAGAGAGATTTGTTTGACAATTGTTAAGGTATTTATGTTGCACTTAAGCATGCCAGTACGCAGAGTTGGTTTAGCAAATTTTGCTTTACTTTCATTTCATCTCAATATATTGCAGAGCTGTTGAACTGTCAAGCACATAAATTGAATTAATAACTTTAATGAAGGGATTCCTTAGTTGTGCACAGCAACTGTATGTATGATCATACAGCATCTGATTATCGGATCGGTATTGGCAGAAAAAAATAAAATACTGGACTAGGACCGTTAGCGAAACAAAAATCCAAAAAGCAACTAAGGGGCAAGTTGGATCATTACTCCTATTTCGCCCCCTGTGATTTACTGTTCCTAAATCTAGTATTCATCACTTCTCTCCCAACTGTCAACATACTATTATCTGGCTGACTGTGACAGCTAGGATAGGCTCCAGCACAACCACAACCCTGACTGCAAGATAAGCAGTATAGTCAGCGACAGGCCCCCGCGTCTACATGATCTGCCATCTTGATTCAGTGCAGATAATAAATAATGATGAATATGATGATGCCAAATTGCAGGTGGACCAATTTCATAAATAAGGGTTATAAAAGCCTTTAATAAATTGCTGGGTGCATCGTGTTTTGCCTTCTTAGCATAGTCATGTAAGTTTTTTTTTGTTTTTGTTTTTTATCAGACATTTGGGCATTTAATTCCATTCCCTGTATATGTATACAAGTATGCCATGTCCTGTCCTTCATTGAAAAACAAGGTAGGTAAGCTTGTACCCAACAATCATAGAAAATGTTTCACAAACCCACAGGTACGTGCTGCATAGTTTACAAGAAATCAGGACCTGAACCTAAGTTGAACCAAGGTGTCACCTAATTTATAATGCCTATAAAAAGTATTATCCCCCTTGGATTTTAACCTCCTTTGTTGAGTTTATAAATGAAATAACGGTCAATATAATTTGGCGTTATTGACAAGAATTTGGAGAGAAACGGCCTTCGTCCAATTCAACAAACTACTCAATTAATTAAAAATGTATTGTTTCAAATATTTTTGTCCATTAAAATTCACCTAGTTTAAACTGACCTATTTCAACAGAGGGGCACCTCGTTGTTGCCAGAGATGTCAACATTAGTGAGATGGAGATCACTTGAGAGCAGTGGATGAGTCAAGTGATTTGTAGCCTAAAAACACCTGCAACATGAAGACAAGAGATCACCCACAGCAACTTAGAGATAGGAGATGGCACAAGAATATTTCCAGTTTCCTGAGAATCCGACAGAGATAATTTAAATCCACCTCTAAGAAATTGAAGGAGTATGGCATTTGTTTAAATCTGCTGGCCGTCCTCACAAATTGAGTGATAGGGCAAGAACAAGACTGGTGAGGGTGGCCACCCAAGACACCTTCAACATCTCTGAAAGGGTCAAGCTATTCAGTGGCCCAAATGGGAGACTGTCCATGCAACAACTTTTGCCTGGGTTCTTCACCAGTCAAAGCTGTATGGGAAGGTGGCAAAGAGAAAGTCACTGATGAAAAGCGCACATATGAAATCTCTCCTGGAATTTGTCCAAAGGCATGTGGGAGACTCAAAGGTCATTTGGAAGAAGGTTTTTTTAGTCTGGTGACACAAAAATTGAGCTTTTCGGCCAACAGACTAGACAATGTTTGACAAACACTGCACATGACCAAAAACTCCCCGAAACATGGTGGGGGCAACATCCAATGCTCTTTCTCAGCAGGAGGCCCTTGAAGACTTGTTAAGTTGGGGAAAATGAATGAAGAATGACATTGCAAAAAACCTGGGGAATAATTTGGATCAATCCCCAAAGGAACTACAACTTCTGAAAAGATTTAATTTCCAGGCCCACAATGACCTCGAGGGTAGAAAGAGTTCAAAGACAGTAGGGGAAACTTTTCTGGAATACCTGAACCAAACCCCTGAACCCAATCGTGTTGAGAACTTGTGGCTGGTCTTGAAAAGAGCTGTTCCATCCCCAATCCTTGAGCAACCCGACTGAGCTTGAACTATTTTGCATGGAGAAGGAAGAAAAATTGCAGCGTCCTGATGCTCCAGTGTGATTGAGATACTGCCACAAGGACTCAGTGCTGTGACTGCAGCAAAGGTTACATCTAATAAATACTAACCTGTGTAATCAATTACTTCACCTTTTATAATTTTAATTAATTGACATTTATTCATTATAAATACTATTTATCCTGAAGGGGGTCGTGAAGGTTCAAGCCACAGGGCCACAGAGACAAACAACCATCCACTCTCTCATTTACATGTCTGGGCAATTTAGGGTCTCCAATTGACCTTCTGCATGTTTTGCATGACTGTGGGAGGAAACCGTAAAACCTGGAGGAAAGCCGCACCAATATTGGTAGATCATGCAAACCTTATACAGAAAGACCCTCTGTAAGAATTGAGCCTTCTTCCTGTGAGGCGGGCGCACTAAATCACTTTGACATTATTTTGTAAAAGTCTGTTTTCTTTTTGATATTTTAGATTTTTGGCAAATTTTGGCCAAATTATAATTACCATGGCTTTATTCATAAAAGCAACTCAAGGTTGAAACATCCTGGGGAGGGGGGGAGAATACTGTTTATATGCGTAGTAATACTTTGCTTAAACCACACTTAATTACAGTCAAAACATGACAACTATTTTTCCCCCCCTCGTGTACTGCCACCCTGTCAGGCCATTGGAGTGGATCTTATTTCCTGCTTGGATAAACCTCGAGGATAGACGATGCAAATGAACACTATAAAACTACAGATAGTAAGGTGATCAGACATGTAATATAGATGCAAGAAAAATTACAAACATTAATATGAAAAAAATTACAAACACTAATATCTCTAATATCAAAATTATATCAATTTTTTAACATTGTGCAATGTCACAGAAGACACAACACAAGGGACTCTTTGAACTATTAACATAGTTATACTAATAATGAAAATGATCTACTCATATTGAACATATTTGCACCAGAAATCAAGACCTGATTCAAAAGAAATCAAAAATAACTGTCCAATGTATTTGCATTTTTTTCACATTGCTAATTATATGACAAATGCCCAATAACAACACTTACTGTGGCAAATAAAAACTAACCGTAAGATGATGTAACTATTAGGATTTAACACATAGTTAGACCATATCCTAAAACAATTCTACTGATCCTGAAATAAGAGGAAAGAACACCAAAGTGGCCAGATAGGTTAGTATTTTACCCAAACCACTGTTATCAACGTTCTCTGAGTCTCCAAATATGAACAGTAAATTTGTAATTACATAAGATGGAAAAACAGGGATTTTAACGATGCACATAGAATAGAATATCCCTTTACTCATCACACAGAGGAAAATTTTCAAAATGTACACATGTAAATAAACACATCTGTTTAAAGGAATGTAAACCGTGACTCAAACAGCTGCGGATTGTGATGATGAAACTAGCTATTAAAAGACAACCGACAGTCATACCATTCCATAGGTAATTCCTCAACAATAAGAATTGTTATACACATTCTTACAGTCTAAGAAAGAGTCACTAAGAAAAAGAAAAAAACATACTCCACATATTTTACGACACACATACAAATACATGAATATTTCTTTGAATGTAGCATTGTGCTGATGCTGCTTACAGGCATCACTGAAATACTTTTTTGTACCACTCCTCTATCTCCATCTCTGCTTAACATTCTCATCTGTGATATATTCATATTTACACCTATTATCTAGGACACCTTCTTTTCATTTAATTTCTACAACCCACATCTGTACACCTGTTGTTATTATAACCATTCCCTGCATAAGGCATTCCTTTTTATATTTTCACATTCCATTGTACAGTATATTTTGTTGATAGTCTGTGAGTTTGTATCTATATACTACATTAGCATAGTCTATTGTTACTATTTGCAAATTTTTCTGTCAACACTCTGTACACTTTGATGCTGCAGTGACAACTGAATTTCCCTGTCGTGGGATCGATATAGTCAATCTTATATTACTTTCTGTAACACTTGTTTCAAAAATGTTGAAATTGTCTGTGTTGCGCTTCGATACAGAACTCTTGTGACAAGTGAGGTTCTAATTTTTACGTGTTTATAGTCACAATGATAGAAATGAATAGACTGTTACATAACTGGTCTAATCTACACGGCACTGTCAGCTCAGAAATACATCAAACGATGTTTAAGGACGCTTTAAGAATCGGCGTAGGGAGGGTGTGGCGAATGGGTAGAAGTCTCCGCCTGCCTCTGACATCAGCCAACAGTATTCATTTAACGCCACAAGTAAATCGTAATCATTTGAGTGCGCTCTTTCACTTGGTGTTGTCCACAGAAGGGAAAATTAGCTTTCAAAAATTAAAATAAGCAAAATGATTGAAGAAAAATCACAAATTCTGCAGCCGGGCCGTAGCGTGACCTGGCTTGAAAAGCGACAGCACGGTCGTAAAACAGAGGCTGACTACTTTTTGATTTACTTTGTATTCCAGAGCCTTCCTTCATGAATGGGTAGCCATGTTAGCATTCTCAATCGGGGAGGAAAATATGACCAGGCCTTGACCACGAGAGCCGTAAAACTGAGTGTATTTTCAACGTGTATGATCAAATCGCCGTCGGGCTCGTAAATTTACCAACGATATGCAACAACGATCGTTTTAAACAGATAGACGCAATGCCAGCTATAGTGTGGATAGCCCGTACCGCTGGGATCCATGTTAGGAAATGGGATGCATAGGCCAGACGGGAAAACACACACATTATATATATATATATATATACACACACACACATATATATAAATATATATATGTGAGTGTGTATATATATATATATATATATATATACACACACACACACATATATATATACACACATATATATATATATATATATATATATACACACACACATCATGGTACACACAAATGCCCTGCTCATTTGACTTCACAACGCTGGAACGTTTGAGCAAATGGTTGCCACTACGGTGTGGTTAATAACGCGCGTGGGGAAGAGTACATATTTAGCAACCCACCTCACTGGTCTTGACATTCTGCAGGAATACTGTAGAGGTTAATGGACGTAAGAAAGGGGGAAGAAGAACGGGGAGACAGATTCCCGCTCTGCAAAACACCGAGGGGAACAAGGTTGGCGCACGACTCCACCGTCTGAGGTAGTGCGCGAAAAAAAACGAATGGTAGAAACTTGTCCTTAATACGTAAAATGTATTCTTCTTCTTCTTCTTTTTACCTTCGTCTACAGAAAATGGTGAATAAAACAAACTGAAATAGCAGCTTGTGTGCAACCAAACACGCGGCCTTTGGGGGTGGGTCTTTACCAACGAGCATCGCCTGCATGGAGTCCAGAAAGGAGGGGTGGGTGCCATTCTCCCATTGGCTAATTTGAACTACCAACTTATTTTTGAATGGATAATCAAGGTGCCCTTCAGAATAGATGCGGGCTAATGGTGCCCCGTCTTTTTAGGAGGCTGGGTTGAATTAGCACTGTTAGGAAACAATAAGAGGCCCTCTGGACTGGAGGCAAACATTCAATTTAGAATGGCTACCAAATGAACAGAAGGCTACATTTCAATTAAAGGCAACATCGACTTCAGACCTCATGATGAATTTTGTATTCATAACTGTCTCCCTCTGTTTTATTTGAAGCGGCATTATGTACAGGATGCATCCTGTCTCACCTATAAACCTCAAAAATATTTACATTTTTTCAAGTTTATGATTAAGTCATCTCAGTTTTTGCAGCCTTTTTCCTGTGGATTCTGATGATGAGATGAGATGATGAAAAAGGTTGATCGTTAAATCTTGAGAAACATGTTTGCAAGGGATTGATAATACAGCAATTCCATTTTAAACAGTGTCTTTTAGGGTGTTTCCTTGTGGATGTAAAGTATTGGTTCCATGACATTACAACAAAACGATTTCCATCCGCACTTAATGGCCCAGTGATAATTCTTTCCTTGGTTTGATACATTTGCACATCAAAACATAGTAATACATATTGTTTTACATGAATCTTTATGCATTACATTTTAATGTGTGCTACTACCATGAAATACATCTACATTGATGCAGTGTACCTCTGTTGCATATGCACAGCTGTACCTCTCAGCCAGGAGAAGATGTCACCAGGTGGCATCGAACTTTCACGGGCTGCTTCGACCCTCAACCATGAGGCCCTCCAGTTGGCAGGTCGGCAGTGGTGGGCATTCACTGGCCATCTCCTCCTGGCTCCCAGCTCAATTCCTCGCTCCTATTCCAAAGCCAGGAGGAGTCTTTTTTTGCCACATCCCGTTACCTACGGGCAGCTGCTTTCCTCTCCCTTCCGACTATTCCCAGGCCAGTGAGCTTCTTCCACACAGACTGGGCCAGGAAACCCTTACACCCGACCTACGATGGGAACAGCCATGCCTGCCAGCCTTTGGCCCTACACTGCTCAATGACGTCCTGATACTTGGTGGCTTTCGTCTCATAGGTCTCCTCTGAGCAGTCTTCCCACGGGACATTCAGTTGAATCAGGATGATCCCCTTTGCCTCCTCAGACAACAAGACCAAGCCCAGCATCAGTGGTGTTTGCGCAACCTGGGGGAAGGGTAGTCTTCCCAGGTCTATCCTAATCTCCCAGAAATGTGCTTCTTGAAGAAGGCTCTTTTTTTGGTCTTCTTTGGGGCTGGCAGTTTCTCCCCATCTCTGCTATACTGTATGAATGTGTTGGTCTCATTCTGGTCTGACTAATTTTCTGTCTGTCCCACTCCAGGATGTCAAGAAGTGCACAGAGACCGCTATCAGTGCACCATCTGTATCTTCCCTGGCAAAGAGCTGCCTTGCATCCCTCCAGTATGGGTGTCATTGTTCCTCTCCCTCTACATAGCCTACACAATGGGTCCTCCCTCATTCCCCATCTGTGGAGGTTTGTTGGTGATGTAAGGGTGTCATACACTTAAGGGAGCAGGAAAGAGATGTGAAAGGGCTCTAGCCTCCAAATCTCAGGCATAACCCTCATGACCCTCTGCTTCATCAGGTCCTACTTATTCCAAGCTCTTTGTGATCCAACCGCCATACACCTGTGCCTAGACCTATGCCGTAGCTGTAACTGACCAGACCTAATGTATAGTCCCACTGACATGAAGCATGGTGGGATTCTGACCCATTTGCAAAAATGTTTGGGGGTTTTCAGCCAATCACTTCTCAACTCCTTCCACAGCTCTCTAAATAACTTCAAAGATTGTTAGTATCCACATGAGTCTTGGTAGCAGACTGTGCTGGAAGAGCCAGGCCTTGAACTTTCCTGGTAATCCCGACCCCCCTGCCTGTTTAACTGTCCTGGAAACATTTCCTCCATCAGTCAGAGATAGGTCGTACCATTTCCCAGTTCCCTATGCACTGGATTGTTTTTCCTCAATTGATGGTTTCGCAGCTGAAACTTCCTGGTCACTTTTCCCCTTCTGATCACCATGTTTCTTGATTCCCTTGGGTTGAACCTCATCCAACTCCACATTGCCACTTCATCAAGTTCCGTCAGGATCCATCTTCCTTGCTTGAAATTATTGTGATAAGGTTGTACATAAAGCCTCTTATTGATGGTTGGCAGGGGGCAGACTCCACTGATGGCCTTCTGGATTCCTTCCCTTCAGCTGTTATAAACAGGTTTGTTCCTATGACAAACAGGATGGGGGAGATGATTCCCTTTTGATTCCCTTTTCGATGTCCCGCCACCAGGTTGTCAACTGGACAGTTTTAAACCACAGCTTGAATCCTGCTGTTATAAACAGGTTTGTTCCCATGACAAACAGGATGGGGGAGATGATTCCCTTTTGATTCCCTTTTCGATGTCCCGCCACCGGGTTGTGAACTGGGCCGTTTTAAACCGCAGCTTGAATCCTCTGAAGTAGCTAACAAACAAGACTTATTGCTGTGTGCGTTCCCCCCCAATGTTTTTCCTGTTTGTTTTATGGTTGTTATAACCCTGGCTTGCCACATTGTATCAGAAGTGGGATGCAAATTGCAACAGTGCTTGGGGAACTAAAGGCCCTCCTCACACAACTACATGGCCTTTAGGGTGCCAAGGTGAAGAGGAGAAGAGGCATCCTGGAAGACAGCTGCAGCCCTAAGCAGCAGCTTGAATTATATCATTGATCTAAGAAGCAGCAATTCCTTCATTGAAGATTGGAGGAGCAGCAATGCCTTTGTTGAGGGTTGGAGGAGCAGCAATCCCTTCTACAAAGGTTGGATCAGCACACAAGCTGGAGCCTGTGACGGGATAGCAAATGATTGCTATCGAGGGTTCCAAGAGGCGGGCCAGAAATGCCAGCTACAGAACCTACTGGACCGGCTTTCATATTTTTTTCAGTGAACGTTGAGGGTGAGGATTGCACACGGACCAGCCTGGTTCAATGAGATTGGCACAGGCGGGCCCATCCAATCCGTCTCCATGTGGTATGTGGCCAAAAGGAAGATAAAAGAAATGTCAGAGGCTGGAATCATCAAGCCCTCGGCCAGCCCATGGGCAGCTTCAGTGGTCCTGGTCAGGAAAAAGGACAAATCCTAGTGAATGTGGAGGTACCATGAACAAGACTGACTGCTGTGTGAACTCCCCCCTTAGACTTTCCTGTTTGTTGTATGGTTGTTATAATCCGTGTGTCTTAAAGAGCCTCGAAGA
The DNA here is from genome assembly GCA_901007705.1 of Fistularia tabacaria. NCBI lineage: Eukaryota > Metazoa > Chordata > Actinopteri > Syngnathiformes > Fistulariidae > Fistularia > Fistularia tabacaria. Next base: position 223,679 of record CAAKHD010010948.1, on the reverse strand, counting down.
AGTGATTCCTGTACTCTGTCTGCTGTGATGCTGGCTTGCCACAAAATTCCTCAAAATCACGTCTGGTTATGTTAACTGTTATTGAACCGATGGGATCTTCTCAACCATTAAAACAGCACACATCGGCCTGACCTTTCCATCCATCCATCCATCTTCTGCCGCTTATCCGTGGTTGGGTCACGGGAGCAGCAACTGGAGCAGGAAGGCCCAGACTCCCTCTCCCTAACCACATGGTCCAGCTCTTCTGGGGGGACCCAAAGGCCCTCCCAGGCCAGCCAGGAGACAGTCTCTCCATTGTGTCCTGGGTCTTCCCTGGGGTCTCCTCTCAGATGGGCATGCCCGGAATACCTCCCCCGGGAGGCGTCCAGGAAGCATCCTGACCAGATGCCCGAGCCAACTCATCTGACTCCTCTCTATGCGGAGGAGCAGTGGCTCTACTCCGAGTTCCTCCCTGATGGCCGAACTTCTCACCCTATCTCTAAGGGAGAGTTCAGCCACCCTGCGGAGAAAACTCATTTCGGCCGCTTGTATTCGCGAATGCACCCGACTCCCTTGGCCCTTCTTGTGGATAGTGAGCCCAGGGGAAGGGGGACCCATGTCGTCCTTTCAGGCTATGCCCAGCCGAGCCCCATGGGTGCAGGCCAGGCCACCAGGCGCTCGCCATCAAGCCCTACCCCTTGGCCTGGCTCAAGGGGGGGGCCCCCCCGGTGACCTGCATCCAGGCAGGAGAAAACTAGATCGCAAGTTTTTCTTTTTAGCCATGCTTCATCTGGCCGCTCACCTGGGATCTGCTTGCCTTGGGTGACCCTTCTGGGGGCATGAAGCCAACGACAACATAGCTCCCAGGAGCATCGGGACACGCAAACCCCTCCACCACGATAAAGTGGCAGCTCAAGGAGGGGGGGTCTGATATTTGCTTATTTTAATTTATTAATTGGTCCTAAGAACCGTATCTTAGGTAAATGTTTTCTACGGTTTGGTGTATGATCTGACATGTTTACTTTCTGGGATTAGCTATGTTTCCTTTGAGGAGGGTTTATATTTTTTGTTCTGCCGGACAGATGCTGTCTGAGTGGTAGTGTCTTCAGATGCTATGGCTAACACCAGGGGGTTCTCCAAACAAATGCCGCAGCACAGCATGAAGGTGGGGGCCAATTGCACTCTAAGCAGGGTGGAGAAGGTGGCTTTGACTGTAGGAGACTATTAGCCACGAATATATGAAATCCCCTGCAGGTGAACAGATCTGGGGTTTAATTTGTGGATCTTTCTGAACGCAAGTTTTCATTCTTATAACATGGTGTCTCACAGGAGAGAACTTTTTGATTATAAATAAACGCAGTTAGGAATTCAAAGTCCGCTTTGACGTAGGTAACTTGATGTGCACAATGTGACTTGATGTGCAAGATTGTATGTATTGAGGTGATGATTTTATGTTCGTTGCAACATCCTTTCACATAAATGCTTTGGTTGTGGTGAAGAGGGGCATGTGTCGAAGCAGAGTCGAGCCGGTTCCAACTGATGAAGAGGAGCAGAACTCCACCGCCCAAGAACCCGGTGATTCGGCTGGCGCATCGGTCTGGACCTCAAACCCTTCCGTTGCTGTGTAGTCCGTGCCCGGCCGACCAAACTGGGGGAGCAATAGGGGTGCGGTTGGAATAGTGGACAGACAATTGATGCAACAGGTGAGGGTTGTAGCAGACCGGAGGGATATTGGACAGAGCCATGCGAGTGAGTCAGGTGCGGTAGCAAGTTAAGAGAGCAGTTGACGGAGATATTTGTTGGCTTCAGTACTATCACACAAGTAAAAATACAATGGCAGGGAAAACAGACAAGGCAGCAGAGGAAATGGAGATGACAAGTTAGAGTTCTGATTACTGTGATTTCACTTTTACACAGATTCAGTCAACAAGTCATCCCCTCAGCAATTTGTTTCTTAATGGCTGCCTTTGCTACTTTTAATTTTGGATCCTCTAACCAGAACGGGCCCCGAGAGGCAAAGAAAGATCATTTGTATACGAAAGACCGAATGAAATATTTTATTTGTACATGAAACTCACAATTATGAAGGTAGCAAGGTGGACTGATGTTAGGAGTGGAGAGGGCACTTCATTTAGTGCAGGAGAGGGCTTCCTCTTCTCTAGAACCTGCACCACAAAGTAGACTGATGTATGCAGTCCAGGGAACGTGCCTGTTAAATCAGCTTTTGACCATTTCAGTTGTTTTAATATTTATGCACCAAACAAAGGTGCAGTGAGAAAACTTGTCAGACAGAATCAATGAGAAACTGAAAGACTAGGTTGTGTGATTACATTTTCTAAAGGGGTGATTTTAGAGAGTACAGGGAATCAACTTTTAGATCGTAACCATACAAAGCCTCATCCAGCCTTTCAGTGCTCTCTGGGGCGGTTGGTCTCTTCGCATGGCCTAATGGAAAAATGAAGGACACACGCTCCAGAAAGTTCACATGGCCTCGTGTACATGATTAAAATCTCTTTAGCCTGTCTCGACCATTTATTGTTTTAAGTATAATTTTAACATGAACAGTTAGGATTTTACTGATCATTTATTGCTTTTAGGTCAGGTTTTTATGACGACAATTTAACCTAAAAGTGCCTGGTAGCATTTCAAAGGTTAAGACGCGCTTCATAATTTCTGGACTGGTTTTAGACAAAACCAGTTTTAGGCAATGTTGGACCATAGGTAGGCTCAAATCAGATTATTTAACAGCACACTCAGAATGTCACATCACTAGATTTGTCAAGGATCTGGAAATTGATATCGTGGAACTAGAACAAAAAGGTAATCCACTCTGTCAGACACAGGGCAGGTGCTGAGTGAACAGGTACTCATTAGAAAGAGCCATCCGGCTGAGAGAAGCTATGGAGCAGGTAATCCATTGGGAAGACCTCAACCGGCCGGGCACGCAGTATGGTAGATAACATCTACCTGCTTTGGGACAATTTGGAGGTCTTCCAGTCAATGGACGTTGACATGGGCTTGATCCCATCAGAACAAGGAAATGCATTTGATCGCATTGAATACAGTGAACCCTCGTTCTTCGCGGGGATTACGCTCCAAAAAGAATCCGTGATAGGCGAAATCCGTGAAGTAGTAACCGTTATTTTAATTTTAACAAATAACCACTGTACTGTAAAATATTTAATCAATACGAACTGAAGACTTCAAATTGCAGAGATTACGCCCCACCGCGACTCAAGTAATTGGATTAGAACGAGAAAAAGGAAAGATTACGGAAAAAAAAAAAAAAATACAAAAGTACAGTCGTACAAATTGTGACTCCAGCGTATTTCACTGCTCTTCTTACTGTGCCGCTGCAGTCTGACTCCGCTCTGTAGCGTTTTTTTTTTTCCCCCTTCTAAAGCCCGTGGTGCAAGTGTGTTTTTTCGAGAGAAGAACAGTTATGGGTAGTTTTCACGCTTCTCTCTTCTGATCAAAGAGTCTTATAAACCGACATGTCACCATCAATTATATTTGAGAACTGTAATGAACGACTCACCAAAGGGTCCCATTCTTGAGCTGCTCGCTGAAGTTCCTCCTCCGCAACCCCTAAAGTGCCTCTGTCGGTGCAGAACGTTTTGTCGACATTATGGGTTTGGGAGAAAATTTGCAAACTTAAATTTGGCAAGCTGCTTCACATACACACAGGTAGAGAAGAAGCGGGGAGACGGTTTAGCCAATCAGAATGCAAATCCGTGAAGAATGTGACAAGTGAACCGCGTTATAGCAAGGGTTCACTGTACAGCTTCTTTTGGTGGACTATGAGGCTTGGGTTCAGCCCTTGACTTGAAGTCCTTGAGCTCCGACACAGGCAGGTATTGCAGGCCTCAAGACACCAGGCACTCCATTCTTAACAAGACTCAACAAAAGCTGCCCCTTGGGCATTAAACATCAAAATACAGCCAGAGTTTCTAAACAACACTGACTGTGGGTCCAAGACACCGGAAACCCAAGGAATCCCAGGAGTCCTATCATCGACAAGACTTGACGGTTGAAGGAGTTCAAATAAAGGGAGTCAAACAGGTGAAATGAATCAAGGAAACACAGGACAGGTGCAGGCAGTTAAACAAGATGGCCTAGTCGGCTGGAGATTGGGATCTGGGCTTTGACTGGTGAGTGGGCGTGAACACGGTTGTCGTTGAGCATGCATCTTCATCTTCCTTGCCTGGTTGGTTAATGATGAAGACTTCCTTGGTTGACTTTTCCAACCAGTAACCTTTTAAGCTACCAGTCATTGTTAGTAATTTATCTGACCATGATGTCATCCTCTATGCATGGTGCAAAATTGCAGATGTCAGTATGTACCAGATGATCTGGATCATCTCAGATGTCAAACTTGCCCTTCAACTTTGGGGGGTCCCCTACCCCACCTTGGTGGAAGGAGTGCATTGTATTGCAGCTTCATAATATGCCAGAAGTGTTTGAACAACACAATTTGGATTTGGGGTGAACAGATAAAGTGGCGCATCACATAAAGCTTTCATACAAGACTCCTTTTAAGCAGCGTACTCAACCAACACATCCAGCCATTGTTGAGGCCATCTGCAATCACAACCAGGTGCTCCTAGATAATGGAGTAATCAGGGAGTCAGAGTCATCTTTTTCATCACCAATTTTGGTGGTCAGTCCGACTGTGCATTGATTGTCATAAGCTGATCTCACAGACAATAAAGGATGCATATCCACTTCCCAAGCATGAAAACACTTTCTCCATGCTTTCAGGTTCTCACAGATTTTTTTTTTCTTGATTTAAAGTTTGGTCATTCGCAAATTGAAGTTGAGGAGTCAGAAAAACCCAAGACAGCACTTGTATGCCCTTTTGGGTTTGGGGAATTCAACGAATGCCATACGGCATGACTAATGCACCAAATACCCTTTAAAGGTTGATGGTAAAATGCATGGGTGATGTGCATTTGAAGGAAGTCTTAGTTTTCCTTGACAACCTAATACTTTTCTCAAAGACTCTAAAGGAGCATGAGGCCTGGCTCATGAAGGTTTTTGGTCATCTTCAGGGGTTTGGCTCGAAGCTCTCGCCTGTAAAAGGGTTTCTTTTTAAGACATTTGTATTGTATCTCAGACTTGTCATCTCCAGGGACAGGGTGGAGAGGGATCCAGAGAATCGCTTCTCTCAAAACTTGTCCAGTCCCTTGGAACCCGCAAGAATTGAGGTTGTTCTTGGGGTTTGCTGGGTACTACAGAAGGTTTAAGAAGGGATACTCCCACATCATGAAGCCCCTCCACAGCCAAACGTCTGGGTATCCATCTCTGCATAAGAAATCCATCTTGAAAGGAAAGGATGATCAGACTTAACACAAAACGAAGGAACCTTCTGGAGGTCGGTGGATACCTGCTTGTCAGCAGGCTTTCGAAGAGGTCATTGAAGCAACTAACACTCGTCCTGTATTGGGCTTTGCAAATCCTCAAAAGCCTTATACATGTCACACTGACACTAGCACCAGTTGACTAAGTGCCATTCTTTATTAAGAACAGGAAGACCAGCTACGCGTCATAGCCTATGCAAGCAGAGAACTAACTCACTACTAACTGGTAGTTAGTAACTGGTTACTGACAGTAGCCCTCAAACATAGATCCACTGCGAAACTAAATGGAATAAGTTACAGATGGCTTGGGGCCTGCCTACTTTTTCATTCCAGCTTTTGTAAAGACCTGGAAAACAAATCATTGACCCTGACGGGCTGTCCTGCAGGCCCTGTTGCAAACTGTCGGAAGACTCCAAATCGTAGAAAGAGAGATAACGGACTTGTCAGTTCACTCAAGACTGTCTCACTCAAGACAATATTGATGCAATTGACCAAGCTGTCCTTCAAGCTATTTGTGAGAGGTCATACCTCATTTAACTGAGGCTGAGTTAGCAAGCAAGCAAGCAAAGAGCAGATCAGTGTGTCAGACATGTCATTTTCCAATTCAAGTGTGGAGAGAAGCCACCCCCCTCACTACGCAGTGAACTCTTGGAACTCCCACTCTTGTCGAAGGAGCTACAGCATTATGAACATCTCAATAATGTGCTGTACTGGAGACGACAGATTGGCTCTCAGACGTCTTATCATTCATCCATCCAAGGTGGCTTTAGATGTTGAAAAGAAAGTGAAGACCTGTGGCAGATGTGTGTGCCAAAGGGCTTTGCTCAAGAAAGCGACACCATTCGTCAACATTAACATTACAAGGCCCCTTGAGTGGCTTTGCATGGATTTCCTGTCTCTTGAACCTAACAGCAGTGGAACAAAGGATATCATCGTCATCAAAGATCACTTCACGAAGTTCACAGTCACCATTCAAACACCTAACCAAAAGGCCCAAACTGTGGCAAAGTGTCTGTGGGACAATTTCATTGTATATTACTGATGAAGTCATCGTGACCAGGGATTTACAGTCTTGCATAATCCAAGACCTTTGCCAAGTAACCAGCATATATAAAGTCACCCCGGAACCACCCTTGGGGTAACCCTGTCAAGCGATTTAGTCTTGACATGTCTTATTGCGAGATACCCTGAAGAATCAAGAGAAGCCTTGGTAGCCTGAGTAAAACCACTAGTCCAAGCTTACAGTTGTATAAGGAATGAGGTGACGGGATTCATGCCATATATAGTTATTTGGCTGCCAGCCTCACTTACCAGTCGACCGTATTTTGGTTTGCCTGTACTGGGTGGTAAGCACACATTACACTTTCAGAATGTGCAGACTCTTAAGTCTCGCCTTCAGGAAAACTACAAAATGGCAACATCAAATGCTGCGAAAACATCAAACTCAAACAAAACAAGACATGACAGTAACAGACATGGATTTGGGATTCAGAGGCTGAAAAATCAAAAATATCCGCATATGGGGAAAGCACATGATTTCTATGGGAAACAACTGTCCATGCAGTGGTAAAAAGAGCTCGAACACTCTCAGTGTACACGGTCGAACCTGATAACAGTGAGGGTCCTTTAAAAACATTGGATAGGGACTTACTCCTTCTGCGTGAATACTTACCAACAGAGAATGAAGAAGAAGGTGTCACATTCAGTTATACAGATAGCACATCAGTAAAATCTAACCCCTGTATTTAACCCATCATGGTTGAACCATGAGCAGAAGGCGGCTACCGAGCACCACCAGGGGAGCATTTAGGGGTTCAGTAACTTGCTCAACAACATTTCAGCAGGTTGAGAGGAGCATGGGAATCGAACCAGGAATATTCGGTTCCAAGGACGACCACTCTTGAGACACATCGCCCCATAGGGCAGATATCCTATCCCACTGTCTGCAAAACGTAGACTGTAAACTCATACGAAACCTTCCCCAGCTGAATAGGCCCTCTCCGACAAGTCGGAAGATGAGATCCTCCCAAGTTACTGGTTGAGAGAGCCTTCTAGCTTTCGGGTCCCAACTTTTCAGAGCACGGCTCTGAGCAGGATGCACAGTGTCAGATACTTCCACTTGATCATCCTCTTGAGAGTTGTCCAATGTTCGGAGTGTTGATTACTGCAAAATTACTGATATAGCCACAACGGTTTCGGCTGAAATTGACTGCTCCAGACACACAGTGTAAAAAACCTACAAATGTTCCAGATGACACTGGTGACAATGAGACAACAATGGTACATCCCAAACACATCTGCAAGAACAGTTTAGGTCTGTGAGACATTTGACTGAGACTGGAGACCAACCTAATTGACTTCATTATGTAGAGATGGATATTCCATTGGTAGCTATAATGCAGTGGTTCCTTGGTGGCGTAATCACAGATGTTGACAGTGCATTAAACAAGAGTACCTTAGGCTTCGCTTCTTTATCCTCCCAGGGAGTAACTACTTAACCTTTGCCATACCACGGGACATGCATTAGCTCAGGAGGGAGGAGTGTAGCCCAAGCTTCAAAAAACCTGTAGAAAAAAAGAAAGAAGCAGAAGTCAGTCATTCAGTCTGGATGTATGTGTGATTGATCGCTGGCATTTATGGGATTGAGCGAAGATCAGCCAACTGAGCCCAACCAGGTTGGAGAGGTCACGCCGTCTGACTGCGTGTATGAGGGATTGCTCTGCCCGAAAGTTAAGTGGTCCTTGCTCATTGTCTCTCTATATTAAACTTTCCCTTAACATCATTTTGCATCCAACCTGTAAAGAGACTGCCCCCTGTTCGGCCGAATAGAGAGAGTTGAGCTCTGCATCTGACTATGGACCGCTGATCATTGTTGATGGTTGTTGACTATTGCTGGTTGTTCATGTTAAGTTGATGCATTATTCTTATAATAAATTCTTGTGATCCAGAAGACTTATTTTTGTCTTGTCTCCTCACTTTAGAGATTTTTGACTCTACAAACTTGGCAACAAGGATGGGATCGGGTGCATGATCTGGACTCCGCCAGACAGACAGAACTGGCCAAACAAACCTCCAGTAGAGAGGCTTCCATCAAGTGGAGACCGGATCACCAATCCAATCCAACGAACAACCATGTGCGGTGAGGAAAACGTTCCACCTCAGATAGAGACATTGGGAAGGAAAACTTCTCAAAACTGTCAAGAGGAGTTGTTGACGAACAACAAAAAAGAAGAGTTGTTGACAGACGTCATAATTATCACTGTAGTATTTCCTGGGTTTGTATGCGGCAAGTGAAATTAAAGGTTCAAAGTTGCACACTTTTGGTAATACAGAGAGATACATAACTAGAGATTGGCAGCGGTCAGAGTACGGGGGGACGGCTGTAACCGTGGAAGACTGGTTGCCTTTGTCCAAATTTCCTGGCAATTTGAACCAGATTCAGATGTGGGTAGAGTTAGGCTTTCCCCCTAAAGGGAGTCTCAGTGAGAACCAGATAGAACAGTTAGAGGCATGATTATGGCAGTCGGAGTTTACAAATACAGCTCATCATTCTACCTTGTCCAAGAAGAAGCAGGAGAAGAATGATGTGTTTGAACCAGATTGTGACCCTGAAGGACCCAATGGACCCAGATCTGGACTCCGCTCCCGCCAATACCTCCTCCCTAAGAACAGCCGACACTGCACAAGCCTGTCACACCCCAACAGCAAGGTCAACTAAGGCTGAAAGCAAAACACGGGTCTCCCTGTAGCACAGTCACTGCCCTGTTATCCTTTATTGATCATATGTTACATTTCTGGGGTCGGATCTGTGTAAGTCCTTACTTAGGGTCCAGCAGCAGGTGAATAGTTACATGAAGACAGGTGAGGCCAGGGAAGAGGACGCAGGGATCCGCTGATGGGGTAGGGAACTTTAAGAGGCAAGGTCGATACCCGGAGGCAAGGCAGGATGGCGCTGGGTTGTGGTGTCAGCAGGACTCTGGCAACAAAGAACAGCTGGGGTTGGGTTGTGGCGCAGGACACAGACAGAGAGAAGATGCACACCTACATCATCTTTCCAGTGACAAACATACAGACACAGCCAAATGTAGCTGCAATTGGTTTAACCAGGTTGCATTGCGGATCAGTACTACAGCTCATGAGATGATCCATTGTTTGGGGCCCATTAAACACACTTCAGTTGGATGTTGTGGTCGTGGTTGTTTTCTAGTCTTGGGATGTCCCAGGTTCTGTTTTACTACCATTTGGCTTCCCTGTTTTTTAAGGTGGAAACTACAAATTTAGGTTTTCCCAGGGTTTGGATGCAGGTTGTTCCTGCCAGAGTTCCTGCCCTTCAGTGTGTGTGTGTCCCAGCCTGATCCACCCATTGCCTACCTTCAAAATTAAACCACGCCCTGTTCCAACTCCCTGTTTTTCCCTGTCTGCTTTTGGGTCTAGACCTCCTCCATGGTGACACTGACATATCTGAGAGGTTTTTTTCTAGGGTTGACTCAATTTCTGGGAAGTCAGGCTTCTGCAGTCACAACAGATCACAACAGCATACTTAATTTTGCATTTGGATGGTTGGTCAGGCCATCAAAAGGGAATGGCAGGTAATTTACACAGGGAGAAGATTGAAATCTCTGGGATGCAGATAGCGATTGTCTTCATGCTCAATTCTGGCAGGGGTTTATCTGTGTGGAGTTTACATAGCCTGAGTGGGTTTTCTCCCAGTTCTCCAGTTTCCTCCCATAGTCAGAAAACATGCTACAGGTTCTTTGAGACCCTAAATTTCCCAGATGGGTGAATAAGAGAGTGAGTGGATATATATCTTGATACGTGGCCATGTAATGGGCTGGTGACCCGTCCAGGGAGTATCCCTCTTCTCACCAAAAGACAACTGTTACAGGCTCTAGCCCCCTGCGATCCTGAGTGAAGGAGAAGAGGAATAGATAATGAATATATTTATCATGAATTTCCCATTTCCTTCTTTGAAGTAAAACCACAATACCTTTCAAAGAATGTGGTAGATTGTAAATTACATGGGCCCCAAATTGTTTCAGTTTACCTTAAAATAAAATCAATATTGGCTGATGCAGATGTATAATGAGCTATTGACTGTTTTCTGAAGCTCGCTTACTTTCTTTTTAAATGATTGCAGTTTATGTTCAAATATTGGATCACAGTTCAACATCCCAAGGAAATGGCCGAACCCTCTGTGGTAAACATTGTAATTTTTTATTATACTTTAACATTAGAATGATGAGAACTGGCAAAAATTGCAATTACACAGAAAATATTGAACCCACATCCTAACTACCACCAAACATGACTTTCTTATCTTCTATTATATAACTCAAATCCTCTAACCACAGGTGCAGCAAGACGGAACTGTATTGTTCCTTCAAAGAAAAGCACATTCAGTCAGCATGCATTTTCTTTAACAGCTGCACAAGATTGGCTATCAAAGTAAACATCAGAGAACTGGCTTCATAGAATCTTCTCAAAAACATTAAAGAAATTGGTTAATCAACAATCAGCCCTTCCAACGACTAACAATATTATCTGAATGTATGTCTTTCCGCCCTTACCTTGTCATATATTGTCTTTTGTCCTGCCCTTACATTGCCGTCATATTATTTCTGTCTCTGCCATCCTGTCCTCTTAATATTTGGCTATTTGTTTGAATATTTTTACTGTTTTAACTTTTATCATATTTCGGTCTGTCTGTTTGCTGTATTTTTCTTTTGTGGATATGTTTATCTTCTTTTCATTTACATCAGTGTTGTGTCTCGTTGTTAATACTTTATATTGAAAACATCTTATTATCCTTTCAGCTGCTCCCTTCAGGGGTCACAACAGCGAATCAACCTCCCCCTAACTATATTCTCTGTATCCTCTTCTCTCAAACCAAGTAACCTCATGCCCTCTTTCAGCCTCCTGCCTGGCAGCTCGAACCTCAGCATCCGTCCACCAATATATTCACTATCACTGCTCTGTGAATGACCAAACCATTTCAGTCTGGCATCTCTAACCTTATCTCACAAAAACATCTATCATGTGTTGTCCCTCTGATGGATGCATTCCTGACCCCATACATCGTTGTCACTCCCAAAGAGAACCTTAAACATCTTCATCTCTGCTACCTTCAGCTGTACTTCCTGTCTTTCCCCCAATACTACTGTCTCTAGATTACACAGCATCACTGGTCTTACCACTGTTTTGTACAACGTTTCTTTCATTTTGACTGATCCTCTTTTATCACACATTGCCTCTGAAACTTTTCTCAACCTATTCCAATCTGCTTGAATGCATATCTTCACCTCAATTTTGCATTCACTGATGTCATGGACTAATGACCCTTAGTACTTAAACTCCTCCACCTTCTTTGCCTCCACTTGCTGTAGCCTCATGGCTCTGCTTGGGCTCCTCTCATTCACACATATGTATACTGACTTGCTAACTAACCTTCATTCCTCTCCTTTCCAGAGCATAACTCCACAGATTTTTCTATACCTGCTATCTGTTCTACCTAAAGATCACAATGTAATCTGTAAACATGATAGTCCATGGAGATTCCTGTCTAACCTCATCTGCGAGCCTTTCAATTGCTACCGCAAACAAGAGCAGGCTCAGAGCTGATCTCTGATGAAGTCTGTCCTTCACCTTGAACATCTCTGGCACACCTAGAGCACGCCTCACCACTGTTTCACAGCTTGCAAACTTGTCCTGCACCAATCTAGCATACTTCTCTGCCACTCCAGACTTCCTCATACAATACCACAGCACATCTCTCGACACCCTGTTGTATGCTTTTTCTAGGTCTACAAAGGTACAATGAAGCTGCCTCTAACCTTTTCTGTAATTTTCTGCCAGCATTCCTAAAGCAAATACCACATCTGTAGTGCTCTTTCTCGGCATGAAACCATACTGTTGCTCAACAATGCTGACTTCTGCTCTCAGTCTAGTTTCCACTACTCCTTCCACAAACCTTAATGTATGGCTCATCAAATTTATTCTTAGATAGTTGCCACATTTCTGCTCATCTCCCTTATTCTTGGACATCCCCTCCCTCTTTAAGACCCTGTTGAATAATCTAACCAGAAATTCTATGCTGCCTCTCCTGGACACTTCCATACCTTCACAGTTATATCATTAGGAGCAGCTGCATTTCCACTCTTTATCATCTTCAATGGCCTCCCCGCTTCACCCTTACCATTATTTGCCACTTTGGGGTACACAATAGTCACCTCTTCTAGCTTTCACTCTTTTTCATTTTCCTGATTCATCAGCTCTTCCAAGTACTCTTTACATCTTCCCATCACCCATCTGTGACCTGTCAATACATATCCCTCTCTATCCTCAATCACCTAAAACTGCTGCATGTCCTTTCCATCGCTAACTCTGTTTTGCCAACCTGGATATATCATTCTCTACCTCCTTACTGTCCAACCTACACCCTTCTTTGGCCTTTTCCACCTCTACCTTGAACCTCTACCTTGCGCTGCATCCCCATGTACTCCTTTCTACTCTCTTCAGTTCTCTTAGTGTCACAACTCATCTTTGCTATCCCCTTTATCTGTATATACTCCTGCACTTCCTAATTCCACAACTTAGTCTCCTTATCTACCATGCCACCAAGTTCTCTCCTACCTGTCTCCCTGATCACATTAGCTGCAGTTGTCTTGTCATCTCTCCCTGACCAACCAGAGCCTTTCTCAACTCTTCCCTGAAAACCATACAACACTCCTTTTACAGCCTCTACCACTGCATCCTCTGCTCTTCCTTCCTAGTAACCAGATCCATCCTGCAAACCACCATCCTAAACAAGATGTATAAAATATACTGTAACTCCATGTCTCTTACGATCAATACCATGATAATACAACTTATAACCTGCACCTAAGCTTCCAGTCCCTCTACCTTTCCACCTGGTCTCCTGGAAACACAGTATATCCACCTTCCCTCTCTACATCATGTCAACCAACTCTCAACCTTTTCCTGTCATCTTTCCCATATTCAAAGTCCCTACTCAAAGTCCCAGACTCTTTCCTTTTCTTTTCTGTCTTTGCATCTGAGTATGTCTTCCTCCTCTCCTTCTCCAACTCACAATAGCCCAATTTCCATTTGCACACTTTAGGTTATCGGCACCAGTGGCTGTCTTTGTTAACCCAGCCCTCGACCAATCAGGCGTGAGAGTCGTAGGATCGATTCACATATTGGGTTTTACGCTAGAAGCCCTTCTTGCTGCAACCCTCTTCATTTATCCAGCCTTGGGACCAGCTCAAAAAGACACTGGCTTGTGCCCCCCTGTTTTTAGTGTCCACATTCTTGCTTGGTACATTTTAGCGAAATATTCAACATAGTTTGAGAAAAACTGCCACTCAGCGCTGTAGCACCACACTCGGAAGCTAGATATTCAATCTTGAGCATCTCTTCTCCCTCCTACATCTCTCATTCACTCTCTCTCTCTCTCTCTCTCTGTCTCTCTTTCTCTCTCTCTTTCTCTCTCTCACATACACACACAACTCTCCTGCTAGCCAGGCAAAAAACCTAAAGTTGAGGTCAAACTGCCCATCTTTCACGGTCACTGCCGATTTTGGAAAGACAAGGAGTACACGCTACCCAACTGGTTTCATGAGATTTTTTGACCAATGAAGAACTGGGGATCACATATTTAATGACTGTGCCTAATAAGTGATCGGACACTACATGATTTGTCCAACCACCTGAAGCCAAGTGAATCCACCTAACTCATGAGCATATTCTTGTGAGTGCAACCATGTCCATAAGGAGCAAAGAGGTTCAACAGGCATGGACGACAAACATCAAGCTGTCTCTGTTGTTTGCATACAACAAATTAGTGTAGTCCAGTTTTGTTTGTAAACCCTCTCCTTCCTTGCCTGTCCACCATCATTGTTTTGATTTTCCTGCCAATTCCTGTCATCTTTGTCCTCTGACAGCATTATTTGTGTCCCACCTACTGTTTTTCATTGGCTGGTAGGAACATGTTTACAATTGGGACGGTAATCAGCACACAATACCAAATTGTGTCCATATAAACATATTTCTCTGCCAACTAGCCACATCATCTGTCCCAAATAATGCCGACTGATCTGACTCTGCCTAATTGTCAATCATGGGTAAAAATCTTATAGCATGTCCTCTTCTTTACTACTCTTGTTTTCTCATGCAGTGTGCTGAAAATGCTGACTTAACATCAAGTTAAACAGTAGCCAAATAAGATGTTGTAAGACATTTCATCTCAGACATGCCAGTGAAAATCTGAAAATAGATCATATTATTATTATTATTATTATACTATTATAGATAGTCTTTGTACAGATTTGTTAAAAAAACATGAATGAAGTGAAAACTTCTTCTATTCACTTTAAAAAGTAGTTGTATCACAGACCCCCAGACACACAGAGTAGTTCCTTTCTTTGTATTTATTGAAAGCTCAACAAAAACTGTCCCTTGGACCTTAAACAATAAACAGTAACTTGATATACGAGATTCAATGAGTCTATTTGGCAACGAGACCAAATGACTTATGCCTGGTCTGAGGGGTTTTGTCAAAGGGAGTCAGGCAGATGACATGGAAGTTGTGTGGGAAGTTTAACAGCAAGTTTTAATCAGTTTGAGAATGGGAGATGGGCTGTGGCTGGCAAGTGGGCATTGTCAGCCTGCTGGAGCTTAACCATGCCCAATTGCCAGCCCTGGCCGTGCCCTGACAAGTTATAACTTTGATTTCATGCATTTCAACATGTATTTAACTGTATATAAAGCTTATTTTAGAAATCTTATTTAATTCAATTCTTATCAATTTTGCAATGTGTATTTATGTTAAGATCCCAAACATCAAATTAATGAACTTACAGCTTTGCCTCCACAATGCTTTGTAGTGGATGGCAACATATTCACATATTCAGAGTGTGTGAATATGTCTGCCACACTTCTCAATTGTACCAGAAAGACTTTAACACAAGGAGTTGTGACCTGCTTGTCTCTTCGTAGTACTACATCTCCAACTTGAAAATTTTGGCGTGAGGCAGTCCACTTCTGTGCATGTTGTAAATACTGCAGGTCATGTACTCACGACTCCAGCAGTTCCAAAATTGTACTGTTCACATCGCCATTGCTTTGTGTGGAGTTCCTTCTCTGTGAACTCTCTTGGTGGAGGGAAAAATCATGACTTCATAAGTAGCATCAATGGTGAGAGATTTCAAGGTTGTTGGTGTGCAACATTGAAACAACATTGAATCCTAGATTATTTTAGCATATCTGACCATGTACCCCCAAGACCCTCCCTTGTATCTCCAGCTTCATCCTTGTTTACTTGACTGCTCAGCATAGTTTTCTCTCTTCCAAGCTCTTTGCTTGCCCCAGGATAATCACTGCCACAATCTCACTAGAGCTGTTTTGCAGGGCCTCTGTGTGCAGAAAAAATCATCTGAGGGCATTTATGCACCAGGATGTGTCCCTCTATCATTTCTAAATGAACGCTTCTTGAACTGAGACAACCACGATTGTAAGCGATGCCAGCCACCCCACGCACAGTCTGCTCAGCCTCCTGCCCTCAGGGAGAAAGTATTGGGGCCTCCGTGCCCACTCCACCAGACACCAGTTGCAGTTGTGTGCGAAGTGGCATCTGTGTCAGCTTATGCTTCCTTTGTTCTGACTGTTTCTAGGCTCTTGCTAAGTGGTTGAGTTGTTACCCTCACTAGGGACACAAAAGTGGAAATGTGTTGGAAATTATCAGGGGCAAGCATTAGTCTTTCCAAATGAGTAGCACAAGTATGTATTGCCTGATTTTGGAATCATTTTCTAGTTCGATGATCTCAAACCTCTCACTGAACTTGCTGCAGTGAACTTCAGCAACTGCAATGGTGAATGAGGACTGCCATGTCATTGGGGGACGAATGGCTAAGTGTGTATGTTTTGAATGGAATTAGTTCTTTCAGTTTTTAAGGTAGTCTCAATTTTAATTAAGTGAAATTGGGTTGAGATGAATGGGTTCTATAATTATAAACATTCAATTATGGGTCCTTAGTCTGAAGGGTCTTCAGGCAGATGCCATGGCTTAACGCTGTCGTAGAATTGTGCCTACTGTGGGACTTTCCCGAATGACCCCGATTAGACTGGAGAAACAAGCTTATTCTGAAGGTCAGTCTGTGAATAATGTTTGCTAGTGTGCTCACGTCTGTCTTTGTCTGATTTCCGTTTTTCTGTCTTTAATTTCAGAATTCACTGCTGCAGTAGCTTCTAGCACTTATGCATCTGCAGTAGCGGCTTCTGCCTCTCAATTTAGTTTTCGCACTTCAAGCTTTGTGTCTCCTCTTGTTGCTTTGAGCTTATTCAGAGCAGGGTGTAAAAACATTAACCTAAGTCCAAGTTAAACTGTAGCCAACTGAAAACGAATATTGTTCAACGATTCACCTTTACTTGACCATTTCTTAATAGATAGGTCAGTGAAAAAAATGCAAATAAATGATAGAGACTCAAAGTCATTTGCAACAAATGAATTCACATT
Organism: Fistularia tabacaria; assembly: GCA_901007705.1. Taxonomy (NCBI): domain Eukaryota; kingdom Metazoa; phylum Chordata; class Actinopteri; order Syngnathiformes; family Fistulariidae; genus Fistularia; species Fistularia tabacaria. The sequence goes on along the minus strand of CAAKHD010010948.1, from coordinate 206,831 downwards.
ACTATATACACCACAAACATGTGCATGTACATGTGGATTTTTTTAACAACATCGCTGTAGATTTATAATTTATAAGATCTCCTGCATCAAACCAATTAAGTTATAGCGTTGTCTTTACGATACTTGTAGTGGATGGTAATGGATTCCTTCAAAGCATGCAAACATCTGCCACACTCCTCAGTAGTATCCTGCTGTGACATGGTGATGAATTTCGGGTCAGAAATAACATGGCATTGAAGAAAGGCCATAAAGTGCCACGGCCTCATAAGGCTCTGGCAGGCTGGCCACACACACTTGCAAGCCATAGCTCAACTCCCAGTCTTTAGCTGATTAGGACTCATTATTCAACTGGCCACACCTGTCCTGTGTACTGCTAATTAATTTCACCTGTTTCGCTCCCCTCAAAAGAAACTCATTGACCAGGTGTAGGTTGTCGGGTCTTGTTGATGATAGGACTGCCCCCCGTCGGGGCTCATCCCCATCCGTGACGGTTCCTTGGCATGTCTTTTGTGAGGTTTTGAATAATTATGACCGTTGGTTGGCTTCCTCAGGACTCAAACTGCAGTTCATCCCTCTCCAGGCTTGAGAGAGGTGTCCCTGCAAGGGGGGGACTCCTAGGCTGGAGGTAGGTGAGAGTTTCACAGGGGATAGTGCCACCTCTGTCCAATTGTCTTTCAAATCGCAGGTGAAACTCATTCAATTTGTTGGCCAACCACAGGTCCTTCATGGAGTCCAGGGCTGTGGGTTGATAATTTGTCTGAGCCATCCCTTCAGTGTAAAACCAGGAATTTTCATGATTCTAAATCTCCCCTGGTGCTTGATGGGGCACAGCAGTCTTTATAGAAGCAAACCTATGATGATAAAGGTTCTGTGTACACCAAAAAAATAATGCCAGCTCTGGAGACATCCGAGTAGATTCCATACATGTCCAAAGATCCTCTATGGCTTCACTGGTCCACTTCTTTTATCTCCAAGCAACTGGCTTACAGAGCTTTAATTCCTGCCAGACTATGGTGTGACATTGATCCAAAATGTGCCCCCCTCTAGTCAGACATCTAAGCATTTGTCTGTTAAGCTGCAGACTCCTCCGCTGAGAGACAAAAGAGTCCACAACAGCCCTGTATTCCAACTCCTCACCCCCTCTGATGCATCCAACCACAGCTGAGTCATTGGAAAATTTCTGAAGGTGGCGGGACACAGGGCTGCGTGAAATCAGAGGTGTAGAGGGTGAAGGGGAAGAGGACTGTACCTTGTGGTTCCCTGGTGTTGCAGAACACCCTGTCATACACATAGTGTCATAGGTGTACAGAATGTGGTCAACCAGTGAGATAGGCAACTACCTGTATGGACAAAAACTTAGCACCAAGTACAGACGGCCTAATGAAAGTGTCCTAAGGCTCCCAGGCTGGTCCAGATGGGCATAAATGTGATAAAGTAGATAAGTGATGGCATCATCCACCCCTCTTGAGTGAGTGCCACTTGCCTGAAGTCCTGTGGACATGTCGTCTTAGAAACCTGGATGATACAAGTCATCTTCCAAAGCAAGGGAACCCCCTGTAACTAAGGTTTCTTCCTGAAAATATGCCGAAGGACACCCTTGAGTTGGGTTGCACATGCTTTAAGAACATGGGGGCTCAAACTATACAGTCCTGCAGAGCTGCCTTGGTCGAGTTTGCTCAGCTGTGTCCCAACCTGGTCCTCAGAGAAGATGACTGGGAGCTCTGGACAACGAGGAGTCAATGGAAAATGAGATGTTAGAGTTGGAGGAGGTGTGGGAGGATGGTAGGACTCAGTTAGTTAGGACCCAAATGAAGCACCACATGAGATGGGGGGGGGAATGTAGTGCCTGGGAAGGCATTTATTGCTTGATACAGGCAACAAACAAAAACAAACACAACACAAGAGCAGCACTACAGGAATCTATGAACCATGGGAAGCTCTGGCAAAGAGTAGACTGCAGAGCCATCTTATTAGCAGTGTGGTGATAATTGGTGATTTACGTCCAGTTGTGCATTGCCGCTCCTATCTGCTGTGTCTACACACGCTGGAGAGGGCGCGCATACGGCAACAGTTTCTGAAGCGGGAGAAGGACATTGTGGGGAAGGTGAAGGTGCAGACCTCGGAGCTGCAACAGAGGAGTTGGTTTTGGGGCCGAGTTGGCAGGCTGGATGCACAGAGACCGATTTGGGGATGAGCCGTGGTCGAATTGTTGAATGAATTGAAAAACAAATTCAACTTGTTGGTCCTGTCCACCTTACCCACAGTACCTCTATTGTTGGATGGCCTCATCAAGTGATGGTCCTCAAGCCAGTCCACACCTCCTTTTCACAGTTTCTCTGAAGCATCCCCTCTAACTTCATCTGGTAATTGTCTTTGGCCTCCTTGATGTTTACCCAAAGTAATTTCTTGATGGGTTGCATCTTGTCCGTGTTGCCGTCTTTGAAATCCCTCTTCTTGGAGTTGAGGAGGGTTTTAATGTCACTGGTCAGCCAAGGTTTGCTTGCATAACAACAGACTGACTGAGCTGGAATAATGGAGTCTCAATAGCATCATCTGTCCCGAACCTAAAAGTCCTAGTGGATGCAGGCTGCCTCTTCATTTAAGGTAGATAGCTGAGGGTGAGGTGCATAAGGTTTATGGTTAGACCTGCCCAGTCTCTAATGGTGCAGGTCACACTCTGAGGAGCAGTCCCTTACAGCCTGTGCCAATGAGCTGGCTGGTGTTCTCACCTCTTAAGCATCTCCCTCACCCAGAGCACAGCCCCAACCTGCTTTCAGAAAACAACCATGGCTCCCTTTACAAAAAGAGGCCACTCACCAATGATTCCAAGCCAATAGCACTCACTCCCATTGTTATGAAGTTTTTTGAGAGAGAGGTGCTGGCCCACATTAAAAGCAACATCTTAAACACCCTGGACCTCCTGCAATCCGCATAAGGGCCCAACAGTTCCACCTCAGACGCCATAGCCGCCACACTCCATTACCTCCTCTCCCACCTACAAAGACTCCTACATCAGGCTTTGAATACTATGTGGCGCAAGAGGTAGAGCGATCGTCTTTGGAACTGAACCTTTCTGGTTCAATCCCCCGCTCTTCCTCGTGTGTCGAAGTGTTGTTGAGCAAGACACTAAACCCTTAACTGCTCCCCCTGGCGCTGGTAGATGGCAGCCAACTGCTCATGGTTCGCCCATGATGGGTTAAATGCAGAGAAGGAATTTCCCCACGGGGGATTAAATAAGTATACATTATCATTATAGAGGGATACACCATTTTTTTGACTATAAAAAATCTTCAGTTGTAGAGGTCATGGTACTCACTATTTAAACTTGTTATATCATCTGGATTTGTTTGTGATTTTTTTTAAGACATTTCAAACTCCAGTTCTTATCCATGAGGTGAGTCGGACTAGAGGAGAGACATTTTAGAAACACCAAAAGTAACCATTTGACCCAATAGGCTCAATCAAAGTAGATGGAGAGCTGCAGGGGTACTATGATGGCTTTAGCATAGCATGTATTACATTGTCTGCAAGGAGTTGCTCCAACATATATTATACTGATTTATGTGGGCACCGAGGCATTTGTGGCTCTATGGCCCCCAAACTATATAACAAGGCGAAAAACAGTGGCATACCAACAGAGCTGGCCTAACTCGATGTGGTGCCCGAGGGGAAATTTTATTTTGTACCCCCCTCCATCAGCGATTGACATACACTTTCAAGTAAATAGTATTGTTTTTAGCTTTGTCTTTAATTTTTTTGTTAGCATGTCACCCATTCTATATGCTTGACAAATAAAAAAAAAATCCAGGGTTTTAAGGCCTTTATTATATGAAAGGACACGCAAACCAACCCGAAAATCGATCTGGTCTGGATCAGGCTCAGTTTTATTTCTCTCGTGTAAGAATAACTTTTACCATGTAAAACTCCAGTACTTCATCAAACCACTCGAAGTATTTCTGTGGAAATTGTTCACTATGTTTGTAAGAGGCCCAGAGTCGCATTTGCCTCTGACCTGGTCTTCAATCTTTTATTCAACATCAACAACAAAAATGTACTCAAACATAGTCTACACAAACTCTACACAGTTTAGGGTCCTCAGTTAACTTAACATTAAGCTTCACACAGTTTAGGGTCCTCAGTTAACTTAACATTAAACTTAACACATTTTTTTTGACAATAGGGGGAAGCTTGAGAACTCAGAGCCCACACAAGCAAAGGAAGAATTTGCACTTTTCACTCAGAAAAGATCTGCTTGCCCACTGCACTTGAACCAGAAACAATCTTGCTGTACAACTGAAATTAGACAACCAAATGTCCTTGATCATCTGGCATCATGTGTGTGGTGAGCTCTACGTGATAAACTACAGGCTTGTTTGTTTTTTTTTCTAATTAGAAATATTGGAAAGGAAATGTGATTGATTTCTGAATTTACCCCAGTGGTTCGCGCTTCTGCCTCACAGCACAAGGGACCCTTGCTCAATTCCGCCAGGGAACCTTTCTGTGTGGTTAGTTTGCATTTTGTTAAATAGTTTGCACATTCTCCCCGTGACCGCGTGGATGTCCTCCAGTTTCCTCCCACAGTCCGAAAACATGCAGAAGGTGAATTGGGAAAAATTGGGAAAAATTGTGAATGGTTGTTTGTCCAGGGTATACCCCGCCTCTCCCCTGATGGCAGCTGGGATATGCTCCAGCATCCCCCACAACCTTAACTGTAGGACAAGTGGCAGAGAATGGATGGATGGATGGATGACATGGCTGTATGGTTTAACACTGATGTGTTTTACAAGATGCTGTGCCATGAATGCAGATCCAACAGTATTTGCATATATTTTTTGTGAACCTTCTTACACCACTTGTAATGCTTTGTGGTGTAAATATGTTGTATTCTGCACCGTATTCTGTGAATGTGTAACTTTATAGTCTTGTAAGCACAAGATGATAAAGAAGATATTTTAAGCAGAATTTATGCGATGTTCATACTTCTTATATCGCTACCAAGGATGTGGAGAGATCATGTGAATGTCCCATCCATTACCAAAACATGCCACAAGGTAGCGCTCCAACATAAGGAAACCCAAATTGAGTGTTTGAAGTAAAATTAAAGGATATCATTAAAACTGCATTCTTAATTCATAAACATGTAGTATTTAGGCAAGGATACTCCATCATTGGTTATTTTGTTAATATCATCCATGAATTACGACAATTAATATAATGCAAATATAATTTGCAACATTACTTGATTACGTTACTTTAATGTTGTAATCAACTTTGCATTGATCACAACATTACGTTTCCCTGTATAGTGAAATTCTTATTTAGCTGTCCACAGTGAAGACAGAGAGAGCAAAAAAAGTCTTCTTGTTGGGTAGTAAGAGTGAAATGGCTGATTGTGAGATATTGTCCAATGATAAGCATATTTAAAATCTTAAATATATCATATATTCCATTTATGGCAAATACCATTATTGCTTATTACAGGAAAACGTATATATTACAATATGTCAAGATATACTGAAAAAATTCCTGTCCTGCTATAATTTTTGTTTCCTCAAAGTGCAACATGGGATATTTTCAGAAGCGTATCCTCTTCTTTGACTTTTGGCTACTTTCTTCAGGAGTGACCACAGCGAATCAACTTCCTCTATCAACCCTCTTCTTTGTATCCTCTTCACTCACCTGTGGTGCTCTTTCTACGCATTAAATCATACTGCTGTTCACAAATGCTGACATCCGCTCTCAGTTTAGTTTCCTCGACGCTTTCCCATAACTTCATTGTATGGCTCATCAACGTTATTCTTCTGTAGTTATCAAAATCCTGCACAACTCTCTTATTCTTGAAAATAAGCCCCATCTCACTTCTCCTCCCTTCCTCAGGTATCCTCTCAATCTTGAAGATCCTGTTGAATAATCTAATCAGAAACTCTACTGCCACCTCTCCTGGACACCTCCATGCCTCCACAGGTATATCATCAACAGCAACTGCCTTTCCCCCTTTCATTCTCTTCAGTGCTATCCTCAGTTTACCTTTACTAATCTCTGCTACTTTGAAGTCCACAATAGTCCCTTTCCTACCCTTCGTCATTCTTCATTTCCTTCATTCAGCTCTTCAAAGTATCCTTTCCATTTTCCCATCAGTCTTCTTTTACTTGTTAATACATCTCCCTTTATGTCCTTAATCATCCAAGCGTGCTGCACATCCTTCCTATCTCTGTTTTGCCAACCTTGTTAAATCATTCTATCCCTTCTTACTGTACAACCTAGCAATCGAGTCATCATGCCCCTTTGCTTGGCCTTTTCCACCTCTATCTTCACCTTGCGCTGCATCTCCCTGTACTCCTGTCTACTCGCTTCAGTCCCCTCAGTATCACAATTCTTCTTAGCTGACCTCATTCTCTGTATATAATCCTCCACTTCCTCATTGAACCTACAAGTCTCTTCATCTAGTTTCCTTCCAGATAACGCACAAAGTACTCTCCTACCTGTCTCCCTGATCACATGAGCTGTACTTGTCCAGTCATCTGGAAGCTATCGCTGACAAGGCAGAGACTTCCTCAACTGGGGCGGCGTAGCGCAGGAGGTAGAGCGATCATCTTTGGAACCGAACCTCCCTGGTTCCTCTGAGTGTGTCGAAGTGTTGTTGAGCAAGACACTGAACCCCTAACTGCTCCCCTGGCGCTGGCAGATGGCAGCCAACTGCTCATGGTTCAGCCATGGTGGGTTAAATGCAGAGAACAAATTTCCCCAAGAGGGATTAATAAAGTATAAATTAAATTAATTAAACTCTTCCCTGAAAACCATACAACACTCCTCCTTTTTCCCTTTCGCCACTTTTTGTCTGCTCTGCTTTTGTCCTCATGATCTTCCTTGTTACCAGATTCACCCTACCACCAAACTACCACCCAAACCACTATCCTATGCTGTCTGGCTACACTCTCTCACCTACCACTACTCTACATCTTAATTTGAGGAAGATCAATGATGGCAGTGTACCTGCATGCTCCTACCTCCGCTCTTATAAGTTTATTTTCTTTTTTATCATACTTTAGGAATCCCTTGTGGGAAACGATATCTCTGCATTTAAGCTATCATGAACAAACCATGAGCAGTCGGCAGCCACTGTGTGGCGTCTTTTATTTCAAGGAGATAGTTTTACCTCTCTTTGTTCTCTTTCTGGACTTGTTTATTTATCTATCCACTCCTCTTGAGTGTGGGACTAGACATCGTTTTTTCCAGTGTATTGTGTAGCTTGCCGGATTTTTCTCCTTCCAAAACCAGAGAAAAATGATCACATACACCCGGGCAGAACTTTTCCAACTAAAGAAAGGAGCCAGACCTCCTACTGTGTGCATCCCAGAGGAGCTATGGCAGAGCACCTGCAGGGGGAGGAAAGCCGGTGCAAAGGTGAGAGAGCGGACCGAGAGAGACAGGAGATGTAAGCCTGCCCCCTATCATCATCAGGAATGTAAGGTTGCTGGCCATCAAATCAGACAAACTGGAAGCCCTTGTTGATAGCCAGCATGTCTACAGGGAATGTAGCATGCTGTGCTTCACAGAGACCTGGCTACAGGTGAACACACCGGACAGTGCCATCGATCTTTCCGGCTTCACGCTGATATGCATGGACCTGGGGAGGCAGTGCGGCAAGAAGAAGAAGGAGAAGAAGAAATGCCTCTGTTGTCACATAGTTATACATAGAGAACAACATGAGCAAAATTTTGACTACTCCATTGAACACATAGACACATCATGTGGAGAATGCAGCTTAGGAACAACGCTAGGGGAGCAGTTAGGGGTTCAGTGTCTCAGGCAGAACCGGGACATTTTGTTCCATGGACAACCACTCTAAGCAACTGCACCACACCACGAGATGAGGAGGGCTGGCTGTCTACGTCAACATGAGATGGTGCAACGCCAGTCATATCACCCTAAAGGTCTCTGTGTGCAACCCCAATGAAGAGCTCATGGTGGTAGGACTTCGCCCCTACTACTTTCTGCGTGAGTTTTCACATTCCAACCTGGTGCCATCCACTCGCCAATCACTGATCTGCAGATCCCCACCTCCACCCAATATGTAGACTGTACAACGAAAGGGAATAATACCCTGGACCATGTGAGGGATGCTTACCACTCTTCCCCTCTTCCCCCTCTGGGTAACTCTGACCATAACCCAGCACTCTTGGTGACCACCTACACACTAATGGTTAAGCGACTGGCGGCCAGCACCAGGTCTGTGAAGAACTGGTCCAAAGCCACAGAGGAGGCATTGCAGGAGTGGTTCAATGTCACCGAGTGGAGTCTTTTTGAAAAGGACTTCGGTGACGACATCGAGGGCCTCTCTTGAACTACATCAAAATATGTGAGGACAACATAGTCCCATTGAAAAAGGTCAGTTGTTTGAATAACAACAAGACATGGAATGACAAGAACATTAAGGGCCTTCTTAACAGGAAGAAGAGAGCCTTCATGGCTCAGGATCGCTAGACCCTCAGGGCTGTCGAGAGGGAGCTGAGGGAGGCAAAACTCAACTATAAGGCGAAGGTTGAGTCCAAAATGGAGCAGAACAAGAAAAAAGAGGTTTGGAGGGAGGTGAGTGAAAGAATGTTAGCGTAGAAGTGTTCTTATAGCACATAGAAGTGAAGTTAGAAGTTTTCTTTTAGCATAATAGTGATAAGTAGTTTAGAATAATCATTAAGGATGAGACCCTGTGTTCTTGTGTTTATCATTTCCTGTCAGCCAATGTTGCAGGTGTTTACTAAGAAGTACGTGAGTTCAACAGAAGAACGAGCAACCACAAAAACAAGGAGACCTTCAGCAGAAGGCAACAGGTGAGACCCAGGGAAGGCCTTGGATGTTCCCTCATTTTTACTTGCCCCACCCCTCTGTCCGTGTGAGTAATGACACAGTCACATCTCCCCTCCACCCATCTCCCTAACCACAGCCTCAGCCTAATCTCCAGCCAGGTGCAGAGGGAGTTCTCCAGGTTGAGGCAGAGCAGAGCCAGTGCTCCGGACAACCTCAACCCCAGAATCCTTAAGGTGTGTGCTGGGCAGCTTGCTGGAGTCTTCCAGAACCTCTTCAACCTGCTAATTTCTGGAAGACCTCCTGCATTATCCCAGTGCCTAAGAAAGGACGCCCAGGTGCTCTCAATGACTACAGGCCGGTGGCACAACCGTCACATGTCATGCAGTCTTTTGAGAGGCTCGTACTCCAGCACCTGTGGGAATGGCTATCTGATTCCTTGGACCCTGTGCAGTTTGCATACAGGCAGTACATGGGTGTGGAGGATGCAATTGTCTCTCTCACACACAAGGCCCTGTCCCATCTGGAGGGTGCAGGAAGCACTGTGAGACTTTCTTTGACTTCTTCAGTGCCTTCACCAGTATCCAACCCACCCTCCTTAAGGACAAGTTGCTGAGTACGCTACTTCACCCCGACATCACAGTCTGGATCCTGGACTACCTCACAGGGCGGCCGCAGTACGTCAGGATAGCCAGCTGTGTTTCATAGGCCGTGGCGTGCAGCACAGTAGTGCCCCAAGGTACTGTCCTGTCTCCATTCCTTTTCACTCTCTTCACCTCCAACTTTGGGTACGATTCCACCTCAAGAAGTTCTCTGATGACTCTTCTATCATTGGATGCATCAATGACATGAGGAGTACAGAGACCTGATTGTGAGTTTTGTTGAGTGGAGCAACGAGAACCACCTCCTCAACATCTTCAAGACCAAGGAGGTGGATTTCAGGAAGAATTGGAGGAGACTTATACCAATCATCATCCAGGGTGAGGAGGTGGAAGGAGATGGAGATCGTGGACTCCTACAAGTACCTAGGAGTCCACATTAACAAACTGGACTGGATGCACAACATAGATGCCTTCGACAGGAAGGGTCAGAGCAGGATGTTCTACCTGAGGAGACTGAGGTCATTTGGTGTCTGCAGCTGGCTCTTCAAGACCTTCTACCAGTTTATGGTAGCCAGCGCACTCTTCTTCGCCATGGTGTGCTGGTAGGACGATGCCAGGACTGGTGAGATCAAAAGGCTCAACAAGCAAGTGAGCAAAGCCCACACAGTGGTAGGAGTAAACCTGGACCATCTTGAATCAGTGTCAGTGCTGAGGGTGAAGGACAAACTGGGAGCTATCCTGGACATCTTTCCCACCCACTGTACAACGAGCTGTGGCTGATGGGCAGCTCATTCAGCCGACGGTTCATTCCAACCTGGTGCAGAACTGAACGCTTCAGATGCTCCTTAGTGCCCACGGCATCAGACTGTATAACAGCAGTCTTGACGGCACACAACTCTGACCGGTTGGAGGTGCATCTGTGCTACCACGACCTAACTACCTCAATCACTCACACATGTCATGCTCTAACTCCGTTGTCTATTCTTATCTTTGTTGGTGTCACTCCATTGCACCCAGTTTATTTTTGTCATTGTTGTCGTCAATCTGTTTCTATTCTTGCCCTTGTTGTTGGTGTTTTTGGTTGTCTATTTTCACCCTTGCATTTTTTTTACATTCCCTTGTCTATTTTGTTCCTGTTGTTGTTCACCTTGCTGGCTATTCTTTTTTTTTTTTTGGTATAGATATCTTTTGTCTATCTTAATTGTCTCTCTTATTTCGATTCATACTCATATTTATTGATATTGTTATTGTTGCACTGCTGTAACAAAATAATGTCCCCTATGTGGATCAATAAAATATTATCTTATCAGGGGAGTGGTTAAGGATTCAGTGTCTTGCTAAAAAACGCTTTGGCAGGCTTGGAGGAATTGAACCGATAATGTTCAGTTCCAATGATGTCAATTCTAATCCCCTGAGCCAAGGCACCGCCAATGTTTCTGCTTCTTCTGCAAAAAACTATTCTCTACAGCCATTTCCATCCTTTTTCCAAAGTCTACCACCATCTGTCCCTCTGTGTTCCTATCCTGGATGCCAAACCTTCCCATGATTTCTTCATGACCTCTTTCCTGCACCAACATGTCCATCGAAGTCTGCACATATTAACACTCTCTCACCTCCGGGAATATTCTGCATCTCCTTATCTAGCTCACTCCAGAATTTTTCCTTCTCCTCTAACTCACATCCCACCTGCTGGGCCACTAAACACATTGTGGGTCATAGCCACTTAAAACATTTAGCACCACACCTTCAATGTCTAGGTTCGGACTTGTCAGTCTATCTTACACCCTCTGCACCTCCAGAATATTTTCTAACAAACTCCTCCGTCAAGATAACTCCTACTCCATTTCCTATCAATACCATGATAGTACCACTTTAAACCTGCACTGAAACTTCTAGCCTTGCAACCTTTCCACTCTGTCTCCTGGACACACAGTACATGCCCCCCTTCCCTTGTTGAATCATGTCAACCAACTCTCTAGCTTTTCCTGTCACTGTCCATACACTCGAAGTTCTGACTCTAAGTCATAGACTCTTGCCTTTTCTCTTCTCTCTCTGCTTTCGAACACACCATCCTCCTGTCCTTCTTCATCCTGCAGTAGCCGAATTTCCACTGGGATCCACTGGGATCCTATAGGTTATCAGCAATCATTGTTAACCCAAGCCTCGACTGATCTGGTATGGAAGTCACAAGTTAGATTTGCGTAGTTGTTTATGGAATACGTTTTACACCAAATACCCGTCCTGGCACAACCATCTGCCTTTATACGGGCTTGGGACTGGCTCAGAAAAACACTGGCTTGTGCCCCTTGAGGCTTCATTAATTTAACAAAATGGGATTAATCCTGTATAAATGATCCTGGGTCGAACTGTTGAACTAACTCATGGGTCCTTTTGATTGAGTGAGTTATAATTTTACATCACTATTATGTTATGGTTTTAATGTTATCATCCTCTGATTAGAGTGAGTTGATCATTAGGACCTATTTCGAGTTGTACTGAATTGAAATTTTTGTCATAATTTGGACAGATAAAAAGGTCAATTTTAATCTGTTAAATAAATTGCATTTAGCTGTTAAAACACAATGTAGATATTGACCCAGATGCTGCATCTGGCCCAGGTGTCAGTTTTTAAAATTCTCTCAATTATGAATACATACATGTCAGGGTTATGTTACATTTCATATCTACATTCTGTTCTCATAACTAGTTTGAGTATTCCTTAACATTCATTATTTGAACTCAATTAAGCCATGTTTCACAGTTAAAACTAGTAGTGTACTTTTCAAGCATCCACGTAATTGGATTCCGAGAATGTTTGTTTGTTTGTTACTTAGTTCAGTTTAGTTTAATTTTGTTTTGTTTTCTTAACCAAATGTGAATTTGTGCTCATACGAAATTATATGATGGAAGTATTGACACAACTTATCGTACATGGTTTTGTGCATGTGCCCAAAAAAAAAATTGTAGACATACATTAAGTTTATGACATAGTTGACTTCTTTGTATTTATACATTTAACTCATTAACCTGTTTTTTTGATAGAGCACTGAGTCTGGCTACAGCCCAATGGACCAGAAGTGGAATTCCATGTTTCTAATTATTGAACAGCGGGGTGCAACAGAAGTATTTTAACTGTAAGGAGCAAGTCATAGGACTCGACAAAAGTCAGGCCACAGTGAAAAAGAAACAACCGATGAATCATAGACACAGGTCTGATCTGTTTTTCTTTATTTCTTTCTTTATTCTAAATGAAACAGACAGAAGTATACTGTACATTAGATGATAAATACACTGTAAATGTTAGGAGCGACCTATATTGACATTGGTATCATTAAGATTTGTGACGTATTCCTTAGTACTGGATAAGGAAAACAAAACAGGATATTCTTTAAAAAGGCTGTCATTTTTGCAAATCATACTGCCACTTCACAAAAGAAAAAGAACGGACTTGGTATATCCTTAATCCAGGTAAACTGTGTGTTGCAAAAAGTAACACAAGGCAGATATGTCAGATATTTCACATACGTGTCTTTGTTTTCATAAATGGTACTTTGGAATGGTTTCACATTTATTTCAAGATGTTCAACAGTAACAGAATTACTTGCAGTGGGAAATAGGGGACATGAGATAAGATGAAATCTAGAGCAAGTGCACAAACAGATGTTTTAATGTACGAAAAGGATAATTACAATATCTATTTATTAATGAAAAGAATATCTTGACACATAAACCAAGGCATTTTAACATGTTATAGAAAACATAACCTGAATGATAACAAAACAGACAGGACAAATATATAATCTTTTCCAATCCCCTTGACCTTCACAGACAATCACTTATTCCTCAACAAAGATATATTTGTGTTGCTGCAGTATGTCTGGCTTTCATTCATGAACATTCATCATTTTTTAATTTTGAACTCCTCAGAGAGAGGGTTTTGTCTGTTGACAAAATCTATGAAAAACCAGGGTTAGGCCAGAAGACTCTCCCAAACTACAAGTACTGCTCCCTTTTCTCTGGTGGAGTACTTTTAACATTTGGTCTGCAATTCAAAAGGGAAAGAGACATGTTTCAGTTACAAGCAAAAAATCCAAAAAGACACATTTGCAAAATTTCAGAGGTCAGAGAATATGACTGACATTGTAAATCGGCGCCACAAAGTGATTTGATTAAAATGTTATCATTAAGCTAATAATAGGGCAGCAAGAGGAGTGAAGGGAGTAAATATCAATGTCGCCTCCTTATCATTTAAAGATAACGTCTGTTCACTCAGCCTTCAATATTTACAAAAGAGGAGGTGGGAAAATGAGAGGTCGCATGGATCATAGGTTCCATGGAACCTAAAAGGTGCAGGTACAATAAATTTGAAAATTGAAACATTAGCTAACAAGAGGTCTAAATTTGGGAACAAAGAGGTAACAGAAAAAGGATGGACAGTGGCTCGACAGTTGGACAGTCCTGGGTAAAAAGCAGGGGTTGATCAGTCAGGGAAACTAGTTTCACTCAACAACTCTGCCCTGAATTAGAGAGAAAAAGAAAGTCAGAGAAAAGCAGAATTAGAAGACAGAAGAGAACATAGAAGACACATCAAAGACCTCTCAGATTCTCGGCATTGATGCATTTGAAACCACAGGAAATAGCCACAACTTGTAAAGGTGTAAAAATGAGAATGGGATGATAGCAGTGAAATGCTAGGCATCTACAGGTTAAAAAGATAGTAGTTCCTCAAAAATATTTTAGGGTTGGACTGATAAGAACAGGTGAGTTAACAGGAGTTAGCCTCTTTTTTGACCTGTTATGATTGGCTGCCATTTTATCAGCATATCAAAAGAGAAGTTTTGCTGTTTTGAAATATTTTCTTGGTTGCTAAAAGTTCAAGCATGAACACTGAAGCTCTTTACTAAGCTGAAGAGATCCTAGCATTGTGTGTCATTGTGGACATCTCCATTATTAAAATTTCTTCAGTATATACTACACAACTTTCATATTCAAATAATGCCTGAAAATGAACAGGGTGGTGTTTTCTTGTCTAAAGCATGTACTTTGTGCATACTAATGATCAAAATCCTTGGGACCTGTTTGTGAGCCATTTTAGATTTTAGTGGTTATCATGGCCGTAGCTATGTGCAGTTAGTGAAAATAAAAGTTTTATTAAAATAACCCCGAGCTTTAACGATCAGCTGAGATATGAGCCAGATAGTTTTCAAGTCTAAGAAGTTTTTTTCTACCAAATTAGTGCCTAAATTGGGACCTTCCTCCACGCTGTTAATTTCAACTGTTAAATTTTCACTTCAAATTGCCCCTTATTTTTTACCATACTTTTTTAGACATATACAAAATGTTGGTAAATTGACATTTTGAAATGAAATTAAATATATAAAAATCTGCTCATTCTAAACAAATTGAACATGTTAAAAAAATGATGTTGATTACATATCCAAGATTTTACTAGAGAAATTTTAGAAAAATCATGAGTTCTAGATATATGGAATTCTCCTTGACATAGTCATTACACAGATCAGGTGTGAGGAGCCATTAACAAGATATGATTACCAAGGAGACAGGAATTATTCATTTATTTATTTAATATCTATTCTGCTTATCATGCAATCAGGGCCATGATGGGACTGGAGCCTATCCCAGCTATCATTGGGCAAGAGGCAGGGTATATCCCGGATGGGCCACCAGGCAGTCTCAGGGCAACACAGAAATATACATTCCCTCACTAACTAATCTGGGCAATTTTTTGTGATTGTGGGCGTACAGCCAGAGATCCCAAAGGAGACCCCCCCACCCCCGAATCAAAACAAGAATCTTTTAACTGTGAGGCAGAAGCGCTAACCAGTGAAAAAAAACGGAAAACCAAGTTGGGAATAATGAGGTAATTTAGACGTCCAAGCATCTGAAATAATTTCTCTAACCACAAGGTCAGTTCTAGAGCTGGGTTAGAGGAGTCAAACTCAGTGACTTTTGCCCTTGAGGGATGACAAAAAAATTTAAATGGTTCTGGAAAATGGTTCAGAAAGGTCCCAACAGCCATTCATTAGATCATTCAGAAAAGGTCACAGTGTAGTATAATTAATACAGAGTCGTGTTATTGCTTTTGAGCTTCGATCTTTGGAATATCCTTTCACATGAGACAGCATCGTAAAAATCTTGGTCTAATATCTGCTAAGATATTGCAGATTGTACCAAAGTAATGGATTGTATGAAAACATTTAAATAAATAAATGCATTAATAAATAAAGATAAATAAATAAATGGATAAACCGTTCCATCATTATGGTCTGATTTTCTCATTGGTTAGAATTTTTTTTTTTCTATTTTTTTAGTATTCCTTGTTTAATTGCATCATCAAGTAAGTGAATTATGTTGAGCACCAATAAAGACAATTTTCACATACTGCTAATATTTAGAGCCTTTATTTGAGGCGTTAATTGTTTATATGAGAAAAGCCAAACCACAAGTTTATGTATAATATTGTTATTCATTTTTATTGCGTATTCAGCTGTTATCTAAGATGTTTGACATAGTCTGAGAGAAACATTAGTAATCCAGGTACAGTTATCAAGTGACGGGGGAAACCAAAGCTCTTGACGCTTAAGCCAAAGCAGTACCTCCAGTCAAGATTTATACAAGAATAAGACACCAATGTGTATGATAAGTCTGATTTCACTAATAGGCTATGGTGAGAAGCTCCAGTTCCTCTTCATTGAAAACGAATTTGGTAGTCTCTAAACAGCGATTTTGCATCAGTGTTTTAGAACCTGACAACACAAAGAGAATGTCGTATGAACCGTAATGGAAGGGGAGAAAAAAAACAACGACAAAGATAAAATGAGCTTCAACCAGGCAGCATAGGACATGGTGTGGACCAACGTGGTCATTGCTTTGTAGTGATCCTTGTACTGCTTGGGGAAAAAAAAGGAACATTTAAAAATTAAAACAATAATAATCATAAGGATCACTTAGTATTTCAATTGAACTGTCTGTTCTGTATAAACCTTAGTGAGAGGCTGCCTCAATGCACCAGAAAAATGGCTTTGATCATCATTGTCCTTTTTCCTGTCACAGTGATATAAAAATGATGTCCAGGTTAAATGAGTGGACAAGTTGGACACAGATCCCAATTTAGGGATTCAGTCATGATGTTTGTAGGTCACAAATGCCCTGGTCTCAAACATGTTGTAGAGCTACAAATAAATATTGTAATGGGTTATAGCCACATTATTTCATCCTGAAATATGCATATGCATATAGCTAAACGTATACCTATACATATGTGTGTGTGTGTGTGTGTGTGTGTGTGTGTGTGTGTGTGTGTGTGTGTGTGTGTGTATGTATACTGCACACTTGCCTTAGATAGATAGATAGATAGATAGATAGTGTGCAGGTGCGTGTGTGCATGTTTGTGTTTCTGCATACATATGAAGTGAATGTGCTACATTAAGGAACTCATAATAGTCTTCAAATTCATAATCTGAGTAAAAAAGGGAACTGCCAATCATGGTGGCTGCAGGTTTGGAGCAGGATTTACACATACTCCCTGGTTGCAGAGGGCTGTGATTGCCGATAATATTGTTGTCCTCGGATGTCATCTTTTGAGCAGGAGCAACACAGCAAGGAGCCGCCCAGGACCATTAGACTTGCCGCAGCCCAACCCACAAAAAGGGCTGAGCCAAATTCATACCTGGTGGAGAGGGGAACAGCATTATGATTATTGTAAGAGCTTTCTAGATCAGAGATTGTGAAAGAATTCATAACAAATAATTTCAACAGCAAGGCAACATATCTAAGGTGTTTCTGCTGAGACAAAGCTAAGAGAGTATTTAACAGAAAATAGATGGTACAATTCTCAGTGCCTATATTAACTGTGACTGAAATGCCCTTCTCAAGCCAGTTTGTTTAAGACATGGTGTATCAACCCAATGTTTCTGAAATATCTCAAACTGCTGAAAGACGATCACAGATGCTTCATCTAACTTAAACAAGGATTTCCAGATATTAGAAATCAAAAAATGGTCTCCTTTTTCATTCTAAAAAATAGTAAGAGGACTTCTTCCTTTATGGATTTTAGAGTAGGCTAAAACTGAACCATTGAGATGGAGGGGTTTTCACCACAACTGAGAATAAATATAGGGGTTTATGCATGATAACAGTTGTGTTGCACACACACACTCATTCACACTCACATTCAATACACAGACATACATATACCAAACCAAACCTTTACGATTTTCAGCGGTCAGTTTTGGTCCTGTGTTTACAATTGCCTTGTTAGTAGACCAGTAGACAAGACTCTTACACTTCATTAACTCACAGATATGCTTTTGGCCCACAAAACAGGACCTTAGATTCTTTAATTATCATGTTCCAACAGCTCCTTGAACTGTATCCTCCCAAGCTCATTCCCACTCATTCCCATAGGGGAAATTTGGAAAAAAGGGATACATTTTTCAAGTAGGAAAGATATTGCTCACTTTCCATGTGTGTCTGAGCCTGATAATATATTGTATCATTGTGTTCAACATACAGTTCCTGTGTCTCCTGATTTTTCTGTTGAGCCACATGTCTAATTGTATGAAAAGCTCAAGGACACATACCTGGCATTGGGTGGCGTGTTTGGGTTGAAGAACTGATAGGACACTTGAGTGGCATACCAGGACACAGACACCAGTGTACAAAGACCTGTTTCATGAGAGACACATATATCTTATGATCTAAAAAAATAATTAATGCCAGCAAAAGAAACACTCCTGCATATGCCTCAATTTAGGTGGTGAATCTTGTGTAGTTCTGCTCTGAGTTTATGGTTTGATGTCATCTTGTTCACGGCGCTAAAATAATTTCTTTCTTGTTTACAAAGTGGGCTCAAATTACCTAGACACCCATACCCCAATTTGGAGTTTACAAATTACCTAGACACCCATACCCCAATTTGGAGTTTAATACTATATATTTTTTTAAATGTACTAATAACTGTAGATACAAAATATAGCTGTGCTAGGAAACTATTCTAAACTATAGCATCACCAAACCTGCAAGCAAAAAGAGAACTCCTCCAGTCACAGCTATGCGGGTCTTGATGGAGGGGTTGTTATCTCCCACCTTTGTGCATTTCATGCCCACCACGCTGACAATGATGCCAATAAAGCCCAGCAGCACTGACACCACCATTAGAGCTCGGCATGTCTGGATGTGGACTGGGCAAACCAAAAGAGGGGTGGCAAAGACAGACATAGAACAAAGAGTTATTTCAGTCCAACGCAATAGTAGCAAACAAAATACACACACTAATACATACATGCATCATCATGATAATAAAACCGTTCTTCACCCTGCTGCATTAGTCGGATACCAAACGTATTTCATCCTATGACAGAGGACACCAATCACTGTCTGAATTTATTAAACCATGTCTTCCTAAAGGGCTGTACATGATTTTTGTAACAGTATTTTGAAAGATGTCCTAGCTGAGGAAACTCCCTAAAGCAATCCAATCAATAATTTCCAATACTAATTTGCCAATCTTATTTATTTTTTTACTTTGATGCATTGATTTTGATATTAAGCAAACCTTGCAATTTTAGACACATGATTTTCCATTTGAGTGTTTTTCCCACTGTTATAAATTTTAATACCTACTATGAATTTTGTTCAAGAAGTGTGCTCTGTATTTAACTAAATCGGTCTTAACTTAATTAACACATCACATTATTGTCAGTGGTGTCTTTAATGTCAAGAGACTTCCGTCACACATAAGATAATAGCAACTAAATTACAGCACTAGGTGACATACTGATTTAATTGTATTATAAATGAATAAAATGCATTCCAAAACTTTTTGATTTTGGAAAGGTTTCGGGGGGACTGTAGCAGTTTCTCAGGGAAAAGTACACTATTAGACCCTAAACAATGCACCTACTTTTTCCACATTATTCTACAGAGGAACTGCTTTCTCAAAAACCTGATGTGTTTCCAAAATATGCCCCTCGATATACTCATAATTCAGTGGGAGGAAAATATTTACACATAAGCACACTGAAAGAACACAACAGCCGATATAATAGCCACAAATGAAATGCACAAGTGTCTCACAGAGAGCAATTGTGGGAGGTTATGCTTTAAATTATTTAGACAGTGGGGTTTGTGTGATTTCATCACAAAGCAAGATTGTTTCACAGAGCTGTCACCACAACAATCCCATCGTAGGGCCTGAAACAGCCTCTATGAAACTCGGTCATGCTAACTCAATGCAATGTGTGGACTGATGCTTTCAAAATACAGACACAGAGTGTCTTATTTTCAACAGCAAAGGAATAATTAAGAACAGTTGCACAAAATATGCAATTCCAGAAATCTAACAGTGTTGAAAAATGACATAATTCTAATTGGCCTAAACAGATTCAATAGAGAAAACCAAAAGAATATTTGTATAATTTAAGAGAGAGGGAGAAGGGAACATTTTCCAAGACAGAAAAAAAACTATGTCAATGATGCCATGACAAAAAATACGCTGTGCTAACCAGAAAAAGTAAAAACAGAGAAAAGGGAAATCCATATTGACAAATGAGCACAGTAACTTCTTTCTGAAAGCATCATATTGCCAAAGGAAGCCAATATGACTTCTGTTATTAATCTTCTTTAACATATAGGGCAAGGTCTTTGTAGACTCATATCATATCAATCTGAGCAGAGTCCAAACCGAGTGTTCTTCTCAAAATCAACTTGACAAAATCCTGAAAGACTTGCAACTTTGGCATCAAAAAGGGCAAGTTTTGATTTCACTCAAATTTAGGCTCGATGGAGGACTTGAATGTCACCCTATACCAACATTTGAAAAATGAACAAATTAAAAAAAAAAAAAGAAAAATGTAAATAAATTCACATGGACAGGGCAGTTGGCAAAACATAGTTTAAAAAGTAACTTTCAGTGGGATAGTGACACTATCTACTTTACATAGATGCCTTTTTCAGAATACTGTTCCTTGGGGGTTGTGAGCATAAAATCTACAAGGAATGCATTGTACATCATCCAAAACCAGCTGACTCAAACATCACACCTTTAAAGCATTACTAATTCTCTGCCTGTGCATTGCCTTAACTTATTCCAATATTAAAGCTTCTTCTTTTCCTTTCGGCTTTTCCCTTCAGGGGTCGCCACAGCAAATCAACCTTCTCCATCTAACCCTGTTCTCTGCATCCTCATCTCTTACAACAACTACCTTCATTCTCTCACGCCAAATACCTTCATTCTCTCATGCCAACTACCTTATTCTAACAATAAAGCAATATACAAAATTCAACATCAAAAATACTGTTACTTTTAATGTGTGTTTTACATTTGTTACACTGTGCTGAACACAAAAAGGTAATTTCATACTGTGGTCTTTTAGTGTGTGGCTTTCTTTCCATTATCCTCTTTCCTTTGTGGGATATCGTCGTGCGAGATTTGACAGACAGAGAATTTATCAAGAAGCATTTTAGAGCAGAGTAGACTATTCAGTTAAATCAAACTCATTGTTTTCCTTGTTGATAAAAAACCTTTTCATGAATACATAATATGAAATATTACAATTATAAAAAATAAATAAATTTAACAAAATCATATAAATTTGACATTTGGTAAAAATGCCACAGTTTTATACACTTTACTTGAAATCCAGAGCCTCATTTTATTTTTAGCTCAATTTTGAATGAAAGTTTGGCTCTGGATAGCAGTTTGTTCTTTAAAATTCTAGAAGTTGCTTATATAGGTACCTTTTATTTCTAGACACACCAGTACTGTAGAAAAAAAAATGAAGTTTGATTGAAATCGGAACATTTATCTTAAAACCCTATAAAATGAGCTATCTAGATAGATTACACAAATAAAGTTTACTTTTGTGGTTTGAACATAGGATTTCTCCAACCTTGACAGTTTCAAAAGTCTGGATGGACATGTCATTTCAAGCAACACCCTGAGCTGGAGCATGAATTCTTTAGAGAATTTGTGAAAGAAGGATTGATGTCATCATTCCTTGTGCCATGCAGGACCTGATCAGAAGGGATCTTCAAATATACAATGGTCTTCAAGGAAACAAACATGATTAATTTTCCAATATTTGAATAGGTTCTGTTTGTGACAGGCAGCTGAACATGTTCTCACTCCCAATGTCTCAGCAGCCCGACAAATGTGGAAGGTTTCCTTTGTGTCACATATCAACCCATTAGAACCCCTCTCTCGTCATTTGTTGATGAACCTGGAGCTTCATGTCTACATGTCTCAATATCGCTATCTATATCGAAACCTTTCCTAAATAAAAGTTTTAGCTTGTATTTTCCACATCTTTCTTTTGTAAATGAGAAATCGCATTCCTCCACTGACACTGCACCTGAAATAAGAAGCTTCTCCTGTTTTTTTGAAAAATTATGAGAAAGGTGTTCCTAACATGCAGGCTTGGGAGTGAGCGTGTGTAGGTCATATCAAGTTGACAGGGCAGCCAGAAGGAGGAAAGTCCCTCAGTGCCAAGGTAGACGATACCAGCCACAAACTTTGAATTAGTGTGTGTGTGCATTGTACGGTTTCATTGGCAGGGCACAAATTAACATCTCTCACATTTAGGGACTCTAATTGAAAAAATAAATAAATGAAACTAAAATAAGTGTAAAACTATGAGATGAATATAGTAAAAGAGAAAATCACTTGAAAAGAACTATACATTATTTATTTCGAGTCTTTTATTTGATGAAACAAACATTTAGATTAAAGATTCAAAATGTTTATTGTTATATAGTATGATGCTACAGTCTGGAAACATGTTTCCCTGTACGATGACATTTAAAGCTTCTTGCCAGCTTAAGTTATCAGCCAAGTATGACTTGAAAATAACTGAATATTCAAAATAACATCAGCTCCTTCAGCTAAAACAAGACATACAAACAGATTATGGTCCCCACAGTGGCCTGTGATGCTTTCACTGTGCCTGCTCCTTCAAGCCAACCAATGGTTAACACTTTTCCTTCAAAGCATTGAAGTTATGAGTTCACTGTAAAATCTGGCAATTTCTTATCTACTGAATCAGACCAGTGCATTGAGTTGCTTTTATGAATTAACACATATAAAGTGAAGAAGTGACAGTGAAAATACAAAACTATCGTGGCAAATTCTAAAGACAGTGACATTTACCATGTTTATTTGGTTTGGTTCATTAGAAATGGACATAGAGACATAAAAGGAGAGCCTCATAATGATCTTGTCTCTCATTGATAACCCTGAACCCTCCTCCGCTCCCCCCACACCACAAAAGATGGAGCATCTTCTCTGACAGAAAAGTCTCTGTTGCAGATCCTGCTGCCAAACAGAAATATTTCCATTTGCAACTAGACATTGTAACACCAATCACAAATCTAAATAACATAATATTATCATCCTCATTTACAACATATAATCTTTCTTTCTTTACATATGTATTATCATATTCATAATATATAGCTGTTGTTTTTGTTTGTTTTTTTTTGTTTTTCCATTGTAATCTATTCTATTGCACTCTATAATTCTATAAAATGACTCCCTGCTGCTGATAAGGAATACAATCTTTTCAAATAAGTAAGCTGTAAATGTTTTGTTTAAAGTTCTCTTTCCATCCTCAGGTTTTGCAAAACAAATTGAATAAAAAGATCCTTGTGTTGAAATAGAGGCAACAATTTTCTGACCAGTCTGTTTGCAACTTGGCAATTTTTTCAGTTGATGAAAGAAATATTTTGCAGTACGGTCGCAAAATATCTTCTTATTATCATCCTATTTTTTATAACATCAGCCCAATGTAATATCATGTAATTAACTTGCAGAGTGTCAGCTGACTCCACTGGTTGTGTGAGTGCATTAGGAGACCACAGTACAGTCTGCTGAACAATTCCATTCACAATCACATGCTGCTCCTGCTCCAGACGGAGCCAGTAAGCCAATTCCTGCATGATCCTTACAGCTTAAAAACACTGCAGACATTTTTAATCAGGATTCTGACCCAAAGAGACCTCTTTGACTAAGAAAGATGATGCAATGTTAATAGTTGCATTTCACAGCAACACCTAGATGAACCTGGGGCTGAACAATAAAACTTCACCATGACTTCTCAGCTCAGTTTTCAGAGGCATAAAGGAATATCTTTCTCTTCAATGTTTGCCTTTATTCTGAATCTGTTGATGAACAAGTGAAACAATTTGTTTGTGTGGGGAAGGCATCTCTGGTGTTTGGCTCAACACAGCTCTTTTCTTCTACAAACAGCCCCTATTCATCTCCAAGAACAATACAGTGTTCTTATTGCTGCAATGAAGCGAAGGAGAGCAGCCACCAGCCATTCCACAAAGCACAAACAGAAAACGTTTTGAAATAATGACTGTCAATGTTTGCAAACTCCCTTTATTGTTGAAGCAAGTGAGAGACAGTAGAAATCACTATCAGAAACAGCCAAAACCATCACAAGAGCATAAAATTCCATTAAACTTTTGAGCTACAAATCATAACACACTAGGTCTAAATTAGTGGTGAGACATCTATGGGGGTTGTGTTTCTACCTGTTTCCTTTATAAGTCCTCAGTCTTTACTTATTTCTGATTTTTGTTTGTTCATCAATATTTATATTTTTTTCCCACGAAATAAATAAGCTTAATAAAAAAATCAATCTAATCAACATCAATCTTCTGAGAGTGTGTTTGATGTCACAATAAATGGAAATTATTTAGATTTTATTTGTATATAAAGCTGCCATTCAGTAACAAAGTGAACATTTTTTTGCTAGATCCCTATGCTTTGAAGGATTTTTCACAGCACAGGTCATTTTGGGTCCATGTTACAGTTCACTTAACCTATCCTCTATGGTCGCGATGCTCTCCAAGTTTACTTGAATCTCCATTCGAGCAGAAGATTAGTTTAAAAAAAAGGAGAGGGGGCACTTTCGAATGAGCTTAATTTTTTTTTCAGGTTGGCACAGATTTAGTTGACTAAGTTTGATTATCTTAAAAAATACTATATTTGATAACACTTTCAATTTGACAAAAAAAAAATCTCAATATATGAATAAGGGTGGTTGTTGAACAGTGAGCAAATTTCTGATTAATTACAGCTTTGTACTTACTGTCCAGTGAGAGCATGGAGTCAAATATCTTGCATTGCACCTGTCCTGTGCTCTGCGAAGCGCAGCTCATCCACAGCCCCTCGTACAAACCCACAGCTGTGATGATGGCGTCTCCAGCATATGATGACTGCTTCCACTGGGGCAAGGCAGTGGTTGAGATGATGCCGATCCATCCACCCAACGCTAGGAAATAACCCAGCAGCTGGAGACTTGAGTTGGCCATCGTGCTTCACCTCTGTCTGTTTACTTCTGTCTGGGCTTCTCCTTCTTCTCTCACTCTGTTTAGTTTGTGTGATCTTGTTGTATCCACCTTTGTCTGACACACCTGGGGATATCCTCTTTCAGTTTTTCTCTCACTATCAAACCTCTCTGAGCATCTCTTTATACCTTCCAACTTCAAAATTAGTCCATAGAATCCACACGTTTCACCTGACCCAGGATTTTTCTTTCTTTCCTTTCAAGTATAGAGCTGGTAATATCTCCCGTGAGAGCTGTCTGTTCTGATTCCTGGAACTCTCTGATGCAAAATCAAATAAAACCTAAATTTAGTTATTTTTCAAATTTTCTTTTTCCTTCTGTTAATAAGTAACTCAGTTAAACGAGCATTGCTGCCTGGCTCCCTGCATGGCTTCCTCCAATGCTGTGTCTCTCTCTGTCTCTCTCTCTCTCTCTCTCTCTCTCTCTCTGTCTCTCTCTCTCTCTCTCTCTCTCTCTCTCTCTCTCCCTCCCCCACCCCCTGTCTGTCTCTCTCTCTCCCTCTCTCTATCTCTCTCTCCCTCTTTTTCTTTTTCTCTTTCTCTTTCTCTTTCTCTCTCTCTTGCTCACTCACTCATTCATTTTCTCACCCCATCATGCTTGTTTTATGCTCACAACAATGGCTCAATGATTGTGAAGAAAAAAAGTGCAGAACAAGAGAAACAAAGTCCCGGACATGGAAAAAAATGATTGACCAAGGGTGAATGGAGCAGAGCTGGGCTGTGATTGGATTTCTCTTTCTTGTAGGAACACCTAAAGAAAGGCATGAACAAGTATGTAGTTTGTCTGGAAACAATCCTTTTTTGAAATAAAAAGCATTCAAACCAAATTTCAAATTTAATCATTGAAGCTAACTTGAATGACCCAAGGTGTTGCTTTATCAGGCAGTGATTCTTTGAAAGTACGAGAGGTGGTAAAATCCAACACTAATGAATGTCTAGGCAATGTATTGTTTAAAGAACATCGCAAACCAGACAGGCTCAGTGGAAGTTATGGCCTGCTGAGGAAAGCCTCTACCATTCCCATGACTACCCAAACAAATGAACAGAGAACAGGAGACTCAACTTCATATCCTTAAATGCAGACATACTCCAGGCTTTTGTGTTTATGGAGAGACTTGTTTTTTTAAGTTTCACTCCCTGAATGACCTCAGTTCAATACAGAATAATACAATAAATCTATTCTGCAAATTAGTACATCACATAGTGCATCATCAATGCATTATAGAGCACTGGCATTTCTCTCATATCTGGAAGAGAAAAGTCTCACCCCCACCTTACAGACACATATCAACACACTCTGGATGCACACAAGCATTTTCATACTGAATTTGGTCATGAAGCCATGATTTCTCTTAAAACTTTGATGTAAGTATACAGAACCAAGGCATAAAATCAGGGGAATCATCAGTGCCAACTTGTCCTTTCGATATTCTAAGGTTGTTAACAACTATCAATGTAACGAAATGCTAGTAGTGTTAATACTACTGTATGGAATAGAAACACAATTGATTTCTGGACAGTCTGGACAATACCCTTCACAGCAAACAGTTATTTATAGACCAACCAATCTCAAGTAAATCCCATACACATACATTATCAGAGACTGAGAAAGCACAATGATTCAGCTCTTTCCTGCCAATCTATTGTAATACTCTATACTTTGTTAATATTTGGCAATTTTAAAAATTTGAAAGAAGCATATTCTAATGAAATAAAAATTTTTTAGCAGAAATGTAATGCATTTTTCATAATGACATATTTTGCATTTGAATGTGCTGAAAACATGTGCAGTTATGTGGTAAATTAATCAAAATTTTCTTTGCCTCGGGTTTAGTTTCTGTATATTTATGTTTGATGGCCTTTCCTTCAGCGAGAGCTCCCTTTTTCACTTTATTCAAGATTCTTTTCTGTGTGTGTATTTATCTTTCCTGTATTTATCTTTTCCTGTTGTTTTTTTTTTTTTTTTTTTCTTTTCCCTCCAATGTTGCTGCTGCAACACCCGAATTTCCCCTCTGGGGATCAATAAAGTATTATCTTATCTTATCTTATCTTATCTTATCTTATCTTATCTTATCTTATCTTATCTTATCTTATCTTATCTTATCTTATCTTTTAGTTGTTACTTTACCATGAGTTGTATTTTTGTGTTCTATTCATTCTTATTTAGTCACCATATTGTCTAGGCCCTGACACAATAACTCTTGAAGGCCTTTAAAAAAACCCAGTTCATAAAAATCCACTACCCCTTAATAGTGGCGGCGTAGCACAGGAGGTAGAGCGATCGTCTTTGGAACAATGTTCCTGGTTCGATTTCCCGCTCCTCCTAGTGTCGAAGTGTTGTTGAGCAAGACACTGAACCTAACTGCTCCCCTGGCGCTGTTAGACGGCAGCCAACTGCTCATGGTTCATCCATGATGGCTTAAATGTAGAGAATGCATTTCCCCACAAGGCATTAATGAAGTATACATTATAATATGCTATTATTGAATTTGAACATATACCAGTGGTGTGTGGAGATGCTGATGGCGGGGGAGGAACTGACTCCTTTGTCATTTGTAAGATTTCAAATAAGT
Organism: Fistularia tabacaria; assembly: GCA_901007705.1. Lineage (NCBI taxonomy): Eukaryota > Metazoa > Chordata > Actinopteri > Syngnathiformes > Fistulariidae > Fistularia > Fistularia tabacaria. The sequence continues at coordinate 179,481 of CAAKHD010010948.1, read as the reverse complement.
GTCTTATTGCCTATTCATTTGGTAGTATGCATATTAACTACTGGTAATATTTCAGATCCCATCAGCATTCCTCTCTTTCTCTCTCTTTCTCTCACTCACACACCAACACATACATATTTGAACATATTTGGCCCAGAAAGAACATTTCTTATAGCAGCAATGGATAGAGCAAATTTTCTCTGCACCCCCCATGTGTTCTAAACATTTCATACTCATTCAAACATATAAAAGTGCAGAGTGGTGTACAACACAATTTCAACTTTGACACTGAGTTACATTTTCAGTTGATTTCAAAACTTCAAAATCTGGTGCCTTGATCAATTTTGGTACAGGTCACTCATCAAGAAGATAAACAAGAAAAAGAAGAGAATTATTGACTCAAGGTTAATTTTCTTAAATGCTTTTTTTTTTTACTTCTTCTCATCTCATTCTTCTTATAAAATGGAAAAAAAAATGTTTTTCTCAACTTTTTTGTGTACAAAGTCCATGCACCTATCCTTCTTCACAAAAAAACTCCTTTATGTTGTTATGTTGTTGCAAAAGCTCTCCATATTTTGTTTTATTTATCTTATGTATTTGATCCCATAATACCTCCTCAGTTGTGGTACAGTACTGCCTGCCTCACCTCAATCCTTTTTTCTGCAGTTTATTGTCAGATTAGCTAGAATAATACTGCCATACACCCTCATTAAATAGATTACACATGCTGCAGAGGGTCATGGCGTTTATAATAATAATGATAATATAACAAATCTTCCTGTAACATTATATCGGCGACATGCTGAGATCACATGCAGAGGTGGGGCTAGGCTCTCAACAGATGCACTTTTGGTTTCTGCCCTGATCGGGAAATACGCAAATTCAGTGACTTTTAGGAAAGGGAATGTTAAAACTGATTGGAATCATACAGAACCTACATGTATGACACAGATCAGTGGACTATTTAAATTCATATTTAATATATGTTATCATTATTAGTTTTAATGATTTTTCATGATGACAGGTGAGGCAGACCGTACCCCAGTGAAATATAACATTGTGGCGGACGCTAAAGGGTGTGGCCTCTCATCCAGGGACTGACGGCTTTGGGGGCGTATTTACAGGGTGGTACATATACTGACGTTCCCGAATCAGGAGAAATGAATTATTGTGTTGGCGTGTCCACACATTAAAGTTTGAACCCTTCCACAACTCCGTCGTCATATTTCCTCGCCAACACACCACAACATACAATAAAAGCAGGATCTCTTGAATGACATCGAAAATAGGGTTTTATTAGACCATCAATGCTTGTTTTCGTACAAGACTTGGAACACTTTGTCCAAAAACACTTAACAAATCAATTAGTTTGTAGCAGAATATAAATTAAACATTCCTGTATGGGTGGCAGGCATTATCATTTTAGCAATATCTCTTCAGCTTTGTGCAACTCAGAACTCAAATTTTGCAGTTCCTTCATCGGCATGGATGTCTTTTTCATGATTAGGTGATCTCTTCTGATATGTGAAATGCATTTTTGACATCACAACTGCATTATTATCATGGCATTTTATCCAAGTTGCCAAAGAATGGTGTCCAAGATCTGTCAATTGCTCATAATGCAGCACATTGTTCACCAGCGCAAGTAGATTTGTACATTTCTCCAGTGGCTTCTTGCTCAGTAACCTTAGAAGCCTGAGAGCAGACTTAAAGGTGCTACATCCCATCCACAAAGAAGTCAGTTGCATTGCACCACCCTATGTATCTGTCTCGGTGAAGTTGCCTGTGCCTGGATGTATATTGCACTACCAGGCTTTTGGTGTGTTCCCAAGATCCGTAAAAAGTGTTGGCGAGAGGGCCTGCTCTTTTAGTGTACCAACTACAATATGTGGAACAGTCTGCCTCTTAACACCAGGCATGCATGTTCTGATTTTTTTTTTAAGAAAAGACACACTTGATTGCTGTTGTATGAGTCTTGAAATGGGTTGTTTTATTGTGCTATTGAAAACAGATTATTTATCATTATTGTTGATGGATACCCTGATGCAATGGTTTGTGCTTCAGTCTCACACAAAGAAGGTTCTTAGTTCCATTCCTTTCTGAGTGGAGTTTACCTGTTCTCCCTGTGTTTGCTCGGGGTTGACTCCCACAAAACATACAATCGGCCAATTGGAGACGTCTAGCCCCAATGTGAGCCTGACTGCAGGATAGACTGAATATACATAAAAAGGATGATTTTTTTTTTCCATTATTTCAGTGTGTCTAACTCTGATTTCTTCAGCAATTTATTGTGAGAGGCGCTCAGCTGGTTCAGAACAAAACAAAAACCCTGCCAAAATTGGAGCACGGATGCAGGCAAGGGGCTGCACTGCAGGCATCGGATCACAGGATGCTTTGGCAAATCTGGCAAAGCAAAGACTGCAGAGCCGGCCTGCTGTGATTATCACCGAATTGGGGACAAGTGTGCAGTGCCTCTCCTGTCTACTCGTTCCCGACGCCGGAGAGCGTGCCTTGCTCAGGTGGCTGTGCTCATTGCTGCGGAAACATTCTCTGCTGTGGGAGGTCGTAGGGAAGATGTAGGCCAAACCTCGGAGCTGTAACACTTTATGATTCAAAGTTATTAGCATTGATTACTATTATCTAAGCATTTCCTTGCCAGGAGTTCACAAAGGAAGATCTCTAATAATGGAGTCTGCATCAGAAACCTACTGAACATCCTGACCTGAAATAAAACAGTAATAAATAAGCAAATACATGATTTAAGTGAAAAATTGAAAATTATAGCAGCAACAATCAAAACCATCAAATATAAAACTCAATCAGCCGTACCCACAGAGAGGTGAAGAAGAGATATTGTTTTGCCTTATCATAAAGCAATCTAAAAACAAGAAAATCTCACCAAAAGTTAGTGTTGTTGAAAGTATCAATTAACTTGTTGGGAGTTTTCAGCCTAGGTATATGTACATGTCCATTGTCAGAGTGTCTGTCTTTTCATAGGTAAAAGTAATTGTGACCTTATATTTAATGCAAACAAAATATTAGAAATAAGTGATGATGGTTTGACCTTGGCCCCTTAATTTTCTACATGTTGTAGACAGATGAAATTAATGCAACTATCTTGAACCAAAAAAACGTCATTGCATTTCAAAAAATACCTGAATTCCTCTCACACATTTAGGCCAAAAGAGGCTGAGATTAGCAACTGATGTCAGGGTTGTCATGAGGCAAATATTGACATGTAAACAGAGAGGAGAGGTGAATTATATAACATAACTGACAGGTTTTGGATTCATGGAATGTTCTCACTAAGGCAGGATAAGTGGTAAAGATAATGAAAAAATAGTCTCACTTTGATGTCAAATCATAATTCTTATACAAGCATACATTATATTTAAAGGGAACCCTGCCCGGGAGGGCTAATAGGCATAAATATGCTTTATTGTTTATCTCATACAAGAATGTGTTGTTACAAAAGCATGAACACTTGATATATCTTTAAAAATCGCAATTTTTAACACATTTTATCCCAGTGGTGCCACCGTTGTTTTACTAACACGATGCATGCTGGGTTGATGATGTAATCACGTTGCTCTTGTTGACTTGGACATTCCATTAGCCTTGGGGTCCTCCTTGCCTGTCAAAGTGTTGTTGAGCAAGACACTGAGCCCCAAAGGGCATACAAAAGGTCCCTGGAAAACAAGTGAAGCATGCTTGAAAAACACCATAGACAGCAGATTTGTGGCATGCCTGCAAGGATGTCAATAACCCGCTACTGCAGAAGTAGCATATGACGACGGAGGACTGGACACCGGCACGATCATAGAGGAAGCTAAAATGAATGGGACCAAGCCCGGGTAAGCTTCATGATGGCAGTACCCAGATAGCATTACAATGTAAGCAACAATGGCGGCCTACAAGTGAAAAGTTTTTTTTCTACTGTTTTGTCACTGAGAGATTTTATATCGTTTTTATGTAGCTCGCACAAATATTGATCATATAGGACAATAACATCTTGGTAACCTGGGACCTTTAAAATACTGGTGGACACCAATACATAGGCTTCAGCAATGAGTCAAAAGATCTCTCGAGTTGTGGTTCACTGGGATGGGATCAACGCAAAAAAAAAGACAAAGAAAGGACTATTACTTAATTATACAGGCAAGTGTATGCCACTTCTGTAGTTATACAGAAGTTATACAGACGGGGGAACAACGGCAGGAGGTTAAAACAGGTTTTTCTGTCATGAGTTTACTCTGCAGAGTGGGTGGACTTAACTTTCAGTCTGGACTTAGTTCAGTCAACTGGAGGCAAAGTCGGCTGCAAACATGACTTGGCCATCCCAGTGAAATGATGTTAGAGTAATCATGAGGTTTCTCAAGTGAGTAGACCCAGATGCAAAAATGACTACAGGCACATATAATTTCAAACATGAATGCCTCAGCCATCACAGAGATTCCTGGAAGTCTCTTTAGCATACATGGGTTTACCAGGCAACTCCATGACTGACATCTTTAACAAGTGAGGCTTTCAAAAAAATAGATAAAAAACTTCATTAATTGTTACTCTCCCTCAAACCAATTAGCAGAAAATCCTAAAAAACTCTGAGAGATTCATCTCTGGAGAATCATCCTTCCATCCATTGTCTGCTGCTTATCCTGTGCACAGGGTCGCTGGAGCCTATCGCAGCTGTCATCACGCAAGAAGAAGGGTACACTCTGGACTGGTCACCAGTCAATTGCCGTGCCACATATACAGACAAACAACCATTCACTCACTCATTCAGGGCAATTTTCCCAATTGACCTGTTGCATGTTTTCGTACTGTGGGAGGAACCCGGAGGAAACCCACACAGACACAGCGAGAACATGCAAACTCCACACAGGAGTCCCCATGTCAGAATTAAACCAAGGTCCTTCGTGCTGTGTGGCCGAAGTGCTAACCACTGCGCTGCTGCGCCGCCTGGCAGTAGAATTACTGAAACAAAAATGTACTGTTTTAATACAAGATCATTTTTTACCATTAGGCAAGGTTGAAACTAAAGTTTCAGCTAAACTATCTCAATTAAAAGTGCAAAGAAAAACTGCAATTAAAACAAAAACCCAAAACCAATGGATTTGGCTCTGAAGAAAGAACAAAAAAGGGAACAGGAACATAAATTCCAGGGCATGAGAACAGAAACAGTAAGAACTATCCGTGACAAAGGGGATACACAGATACACAGAATGTATACATCCTACACTGGACTGGGGAACAGGTTGCTACAATCAGGAACACACCAACGACAGGGAAACAGGAATTGTCAATCAATGTAACAAGCCCTCATGACAAATACAACTACAGGTTTAACTTTAGCAGACATTTTGACAGGGAAAAGACCTAAGTGTCATCTGTAAAATTGATGTTTCATGTCAGGAGACTGGATGTGTGTCAAAAACTCTGCTGTTTGCTTTCCTTTGCTGTCATGAGTGATTCACAGCCAGTTAGATCCAGTCCAGTTGTAGTTGCCGAGCAGAGACAGATGGAAATTAAAAAGAGCGTATATGCCTGACATGATGCAGAGGTAGATAGAAAGACTGTAAAGATCTTTCTCATTAGCATGTGATTCCAAAGTGGTGCCACAGCCATTCAGAAGCACTTCAGGAGGCTACACAAAGTCTTTTTCAGTACATGTCATGGCATACTTTGCTAACGACCATAATTGTTAGAAAACCACAGGACGTGCAGAGGTGCTTGGGGATATGTACTCATGAGGACAATTTTCACAAGTGAAGGAGCCGATATACCTGACATGCTATTTGACAAGGAAACTTCTTCTTTTCCTTTCGACTTTACCCTTCAGGGATTGCCACAGCGAATCAACCTTCCACTTTTACCCTATTTAGTATTGAGTATTGAGTACCTATCCTCATCTCTCATGCCAACTACCTCCATATCCTCTCTCACTCCGTCCATAAATCTTCTCTTCGGTCTTCATCGAGACCATCCACCTGGCATTTCCAATTCCAGCATCCGTCTACCAATATATTTACTATCTCCCCTTTCTAGATGACAAAACCATCTCAGTCTGGCTTCTCTGATCTTCTCTCCAATACGTCTAACATGAGCTGTCCCCATGATGGACTCATTCCTGATTCTATCCATCCTCATCACTCCCAAAGAGAACCTAAACATCTTCATCTCTGTTACTTCCAGCTCTGTCTTTTGTTGAGTGCCTCCATCCTTTCAAACCTGCTTCAACCCTTTTCTTCCCCTCTTTTCCACACTCTCCGTTGCTCTGGACTGTTGACCCTAATTACTTGAAATCCTCCAACTTCTTGATCTCCACTCCCTGTAGCCTCCCCTTTCCACCTGGGTTGCTCTCATTCACACACATAGATTCTGTCTTGCTGCAACTAACCTTCATTCCTCTCCTTTCCAGAGCATCAGAGCTCAGAGCTGATCCCTGATAAAGTTCCACCTCCACCTTGAACTTCTCTGTTACACCTACAGCACACTTCACCACTGTCTCACAGCCAGTATACATATCCTGCACCAGTCTAACATACTTCTCTGCTACTCCAGACTTCCTCATACAATACCAGAGTTCGTCTCTTTGCATCCTGTCGTATGCTTTTTGTAGGTTTACAAAAACGCAATGCATCTCCCTCTGACCTTTTCTGTACTTCTCTATTAGCATTCTCAAAACAAATACTGCATTTGTAGTACCTTTTCTAGGCATGAAGCCATACTGCAGCTCACAAATGTTGACTTCTGCTCTCAGTCTAGTTTCCACTACTCTTTCCAATAACTTCATTGTATGGCTCATCAACTTTATTCCTCTATAGTTATTGCAATTCTGCACATCCCCCTAATTCTTAAAAATGGGCACCATCACACTTCTTGTCCATTCCTCAGGCATCTTCTCACTCTCAAAGAGCTTGTTGAATAATCTAACCAGAAACTCTACCGCTGCCTCTACTAGACACTTCCATACCTCCACAGGTATATCATCGGGACCAACTGCCTTTCAATCCTTCATCCTCTTCAATGCCCTTCTCACTTCACTTTTACGATCCCTGCTACTTTGTGGTCTAAAATAGTAACCATTACTACCCTTCCCTCTCTTTCATTTTCCTCATTCATCAGCTCTTCAAAGTACTCTTTCCATCTTCCCATCACTCTTCTAGTATCTGTCAATATATTTCCCTCTCCATCCTTAATCATCCGGACCTGCTGTACATCCTTTCTGTCTCTATCGCTCTGTTTTGCCAACCTGTATAAATCATTCTCTTCCTCTCCCACTGTCCGAGCATACAGGTAATCATACGACCTCTGTTTTGCCTTTGCTACCTCTACTCCTACTCCTGTCTGTTCTCTTCAGTCCCCTCAGCATCCCACTTCTTCTTTGCTAGCCACTCTCTCTGGATACACTTCCTCATTCCACCACCAGGTCTCCTTATCTATTTTCCTTCCAGACAACAAACCGAGTACTCTCCTATCTGTCTCCCTGATGATATTAGCTGTAGCTGTCCAGTCATCTGAAAGCTATCCCTGACCACCAAGAGCCTTTTTTATCTCCTCCCTGAAAACCATACAACACTCCTCCCCTTTCAGCTTCCACCACTTTTTCCTCTTGATCTCTCTTGTCACCAGAGTCATCCTACAAACCACCATCCTATGCTGTCTGGCTACACTCTCACCTACCACTACTTTGCAGTCACTGATCTCTTTCAGATTACCTCATCTATACAAGATGTAGTCTACCTGTGTGCTCCTACCTCCGCTCTTATAAGTTACCTTATGTTCCTATCTTTTCTGGAAAAAGGTAATTTTTGCAAAGTCTTCCACCTTTTGTCTCTCTGCGTTCCTATCCTGGATACCAAACCTACCTATCACCTCTTCATCATCTCTATTGCCTGCACCAACATGTTCATTGAAGTCTGCCCCAATTACCACTCTCTCATTTCTGGGGATATTCTGCATCACTACATCTCACTCATTCCAGAACTTCTCCTTCTCCTCTAACTCACATCCTACCTGTGGGGCATAACCACTGACAACATTGATCATCACACCTTCAATTTCCAGTTTCAGACTGTTAAGTCTATCCAACATTCTTTTCACCTCCAGAACATTCCTAACAAACTCCTCTTTCAAGATATCTCCTACTCCATTTCTCTTCCTGTCAGTACCATGATTGTACAACTTAAAACCCGCTCCTAAGCTTTTAGCCTCACTACCTACCTTACTACCTACTACCTAACTGGTCTCCTGGACACACAGTATATCCAGTATATCCTTCTCTGCATCATGTCAACCAACTCTACCTTTTCCTGTCATCGTCCCAATATTCAAAGTCCCTACTCTCAGTCCCTGACTCTTGCCTTTCCTCTTCTCTCTTTGCTTCTGAACACACCTTCCTCCTCTCCTTCTTCGACCAATAGTAGCCCAATTTCCGCAGGTACCCTGTAGGTTATCGGCACGAATGGCGGACATTGTTTACCCAGGCCTTGACCGATCCGGTATGAGATTCTTAGGTTTGATTCGCATATTTGGTTTTGGCCAAAGTTTTGTGCTGGATGCCCTTCCTGACACAACCCTCTGCATTTATCTGGGCTTGGGACCGGCTCAGGGAGACACTGACCTGTAATCCCCCAAGGCTGGCTCTGGGAGACACTAGCCTGTGCTGCCCTGAGGCTGCATTATTTGACAAGAAAAACCAAAGGGAAACTATTCAGTAAAATGGATTCTACAATAGTATGTTATGTCTGACTGATGACAAACAAAGCCAAAGAAAGTATGTTGCTGGTTGGTAGCTGGTTGAAACAGACAGTTGGAGCAGTCTGTTTGAGTTCATATTTCCACTATGTTTGTAACTACTCAAGACACCTTTTTGTGAGCCCAAACCAAATGGGTTTTGGTCCTTTGAAAAAAAAATGTTCACAGTCTGAAATTCACAATAACTTAGCCCTACCAAGGCATTATGCTGTTGTTCTTTAAATCTAACTTGAACACAGCAGTTATATATTGTTTTTTTTAATATAGCTCATGTATCCAAATGGTTTTGTTTAACTCAGTATTCATATTGTGTCTATGAAGATGAAGTACAATTTTTAAGAGCTCAATGTAATACAAGTTGCAGTGAAAGATCCTGCTCTTAGATAGATAGATAGATAGATAGATAGATAGATAGATAGATAGATAGATAGATAGATAGATAGATAGATAGATAGATAGATAGATAGATAGATAGATAGATAGATAGATAGATAGATAGATAGATAGATAGATAGATAGATAGATAGATTGGTGAAGGTGGTTATTATTTATTCAATTCCATTTTATGTTAAAGGTCGCTGTTTTGTCTAAAACTAAACCTACCATCAAAGTCCCATCTGCTATTTACCTATCTTTTCTTCCTTAGTGAGAAACATGGGTTCCATTTACTCCTCCTCTTCATCAGTCCCAGCCACTCACCCTCTCCTCACATATTTCAGACCCATGCCATACTGCACTAAGCTGAGCTTAAGAGTCAGCTGGTCTGATCAAAGACTGCTGCCATGTAGTGGCTAACAAGAGGCGAGAGTTCCCAGCGACACAGGACCTCCCAGGCTTTCCCCCCTTTATATACCTGTTTAAAGTAGAATCAAGAAGAGAGAATTCAAGCTGATTAAACACATGACTGTAATGGCAACCACATGGTAGCCAGGTGGCTGTTTTTCCAAGTTTATTAATGTAGAGGAGAACCTCAGATCCACAGGTCGTTTTACTGACTTACTCTGCTGAATTTTAAATATATGAAAAGCATTCCCCTCTCTTTCCCAGATGCAGCTAGTGTAATTACTTATCTTTGGGGTCTGTCCATCTTCATGTAATATCATTCCTGACCACCTGCCTCTGCATGTTCCCCCCCTATCATCAGAATTGTTGGCCTGAGCAGACTTCCCCTCCTTTATCTCTTCCCTTTGTGCCACTTTTCTTAGCCTTTTGTGACCCTTTTCCCATCTTTTATTTGTACTTTTTCTATTTATTTTATTAATGCTGGGAGAAGCAAAACACATATGTCCGCAGTTACTTCTTTTTATACATTTTGTGTTTTCTTACTATCAAGTATATCTAACATTTATCATTTTGAGGGAACAAAGACTAACAACTCTCTGACAATCAAACTTGCAATATACTTGGCATCATGCATAATTATGCCAATGTATATGCATTATGCATTATACATAATTCTAACTAAGTTCTTTCAAGAGAAATTGGCAGTGATTATTTACTATTTATAGATAATCAGGGATATTTCTTATGAATTGTGTATCTGTGTTATTACTTTTACACAGACTAAAGCTAATTTTTCTTATCTGAGATTGGTGAAAGGAAGGAGGAGTCACATTTTAGTTTCTCTTGTGCAAGTCCCACAATAGCAAGGCCTGATCATAGTGTGTGTGTGTGTTTGTGTGCGTGTGTGTGTGTGTGTGTGTGTGTGTGCTAGCAATATATCAACAGACAGACAGTATGAGGTCAAGGAACAGAGGCTTGAGGGTGAACAGCTGA